>JAXGGA010006661.1:0-68248 GCA_038373865.1 Uloborus plumipes
AAAAACCAGTGCATTCGAATTTTAGATTCTAGGAGAATTTCGGGGCCCCACGGGTCGACGGGGCCCCACGCGGCCGCTTAGTCCGCGCACCGTTAGACCCGCCTTTGTTTCCACTTACAAGTAAGTTAATTAAAAGCATAAACTGTGCACGTCATAATCAAAAATGTCGTCTGAAGAATGAATATTAAATTTCTTGAGAGTACGACTTGACTTCGTATTTTTATGCTTCATTAAATTGAAAACTTGTCAGCCAAGATTAATGAGAAAAGTTTATGTCCAAAACGGCATTTCTTCTCCTAAAAATAGATCAATGAAGAAAGCATTTTTAAATAAATATTGCCTTCGAAGTTTAAATTTCCTCAAACATTTTTAACTATAAATGAGCTCATAGTTTATAAATAAATTGCGTTATTGTAGAAACATAATAATTTTCGTCTAACTAGCAACTAAAAACACTAGAGGAAATGTTAATCAGTCAATTCTTTTGACAGTAACGCTACAGAATTGATTATATTTATGTCTCTTTTAAAACAATTGAAGGGCTTGGAGGATGAAAGAGCTAAGTTACATTTCAAAAAATGAAAACTCTGTACAATGGTAAGCAATGGATACAGGTAAGCAAATAAAACTTGGTACATCAAACAGTAGATATCAATAGACCAATTTCATACGCACACTAATGACAAAACCAGAAAACAAAAAAGCTGTAACAACTGCAACAATAGGACTTTGAAACTTTAATAACTCGCAATTTCTGTTTTGTCACATAGCCCCTTCATCTCCCGAGCCCTTCAATTGTATGAGAGGCTCGAGCGGTTAGTGTTAGTGAGACGAATCGAGAGTGGAGAATTTCAACATTCACCGATGATTCACAGAAACTATTCGAATTTTCACTGAAGGTTTTTCTTCTGCTATCGGCAGGTGTTAATATCTAGTGTTATTTACGAGATTGGGGGGGAGGGTAATTTACGAGATCAATTTTTTTTAATTAAGAACTTGAGAGGGGATGGGAGATTGTTGAATAGCACATTTAATAAAAACAAAGTAAACATAAAATAGTAGATTTTATTCTATAATATCGCGAAAATAGAGAAATCCTAAAACGATGATTTTTTTTTTTTTTTTTTTTTTTGAGCAATCACAATTACTATTTGTTCTCACTCGACCGTCGCTGGCGTTCGCTCCTTCTTCAGAGTAAAGGAAGTGCTATAATATCGTGTGAAAGCTAGTGAAACATATATAAAGAAATATAATACAATATCTAGTGAATAGGATAATCAATAGTAAAATTAACTTAGTTCAACCTTTTTAATGTTTTTCTATTCACTCGTTTAGTCATGTGACAGGAGTTCTTATGTTCTCGCGGGCTCAATTTGGTTTTGGGAAAGGGAAAAAGAAAAAGATGTGATTTTGAGTTGAAAATAAGTAGTGCCGTTTTTGGGAATTCTTTACATACGAGAAAAAAAAATATAAATGTGAGGACTCTATATCTATATCGCAACTCGTGATTGCGGAAAACCTAATTTGAATTTTTAACTATCAAAACTCTCTTTTTTTTACATAAAGTCTTAAGCTATATTTTAGTAGGAAAAAAGATTATGTTTAAACTCTCTAAAATAAAGTAATAAAATATGTTGCCCAAATAAGTACAGGGATTTGATATGAGCAAAATTAACCACTAGAAGGGAAATGGCAATTAACATAATGAACTGTCATGTCACTATCTGCTTTTATTTCAGTCGCGGAATAAGTTTATTTTTTTATTCTTTGAAGAAAATATTACTATTTCTTTTGCAAATTATTCAAAAAAAAAAAAAAAAAGATTGTTCTCAATGTTGACTGATGCACTTATTTTATTTGCCTCCCAAAACACATAAACATTTCCAAAGAAAATTGACAATATCACAACGGCATAAAAAATGTTTTCTCAATTTCTAATATTGGTATAGCATAGTGCTAACACAAAGAGGAGGAGCACCTACCTTTGCATGAATTCAGCTCAACCCAATCTTGAGTTAGATTTCTACAGCGCTCCAAATATCAATATATGCGTGGGGGAAAAAGTGAAAAAAAACAGATGCAGGTGTATAAAAAAGACAGCAGCGAGTTTTAAAGGTTTATTTGTTTAGGTATTTAAAATAACACTAAAATTAAAATATATTAGAATGAAACCACTACAAAAGTGTTCTTCAATCTTCAACTGGCAACATCATAGAAAATGGCGAAAAATATAGGCGAAAAATATAAAGAATTTTGATGACATTTACTGTAAATTAATAATAACAGATCAGGAGAACTGTAGTGAAAATTTTCATCCACCAGAAACAAGTGAATCAGTTCCTTTAAGAATCAAGCCAAACATGTCGGTGAAATTCAGTAAGCTTAACAAAAAATTTTAAAAGCCGCATAAAATACAAAAAAATTCAATCTAAAATATCTCAAGTGCTTCATTTGAGAAGGATCGATGTTTTAGGTATCCAAAAAAAAAAATGCAGAATTTAATCATCTAAAAGAAAAGAGACATTTTATTATACCGCTATTTTACTTAACTAACCTTGTTTTCTGAGAAACAGATAAAAACTTCAGTCTGCTTTATTACTGCTGGTAGAGAACGTATTGATTTCAATGAACGACGGCAGAAGCACAAAAAATACTGCTCCGAAATAGCAACGGAATAGTTATATTAAGCAAAGGGGAAACCTGAGAATACTGCTGAAAACAGTAGCGGAGAGGTTACTTGAGAATCTGTAATCTGTTCGGTAGGATAAAATGTAGCAAACTGCAATTGAGAAGAATAAGTAATAAATATTTAGTTTTAGGGGGAAAAAAGACAAAAAACGTCTTGGTGGCGCTCTATCCTGGTTGGTATGGGTTATTTCCTTATTTGTCAATATCCTTCAAAACATTTGGGAATAGTTTTTACTCGGGTAAGAAACATTCTCAACACTGTAAAAAAAATGTCTAACCTTACTCCATAAATAAGATGGCTGCATAGGGTAAATGCTCCAGTAGTCGACCAGTCTCCAGTAGTCGGTCACAATGACATAAAACTCCTTATAAATAGTACATTTTTAATTCAAAATCAGATATGACGCATTCACACATTCATGTAACTATCCTCAATCATCAACCAGTGGTAGTTAAGTTTTGGGTACTTTTTTCGAATTAGTAATGAGTCATTTCATTTTGAATGGTGTGCCCGTCATCCAAGATTGCGATTCTGCTTATTTTTCAGCTAAGATGATTCTGTGACCGACTACTGGAGCATTTACTAGTGTTAACAACAGCTTGCATTTTAACATTTCTTTTTTTTCAATTTCTGAAATAAGTAGGTGATTTACTATCAGAAAGGTTCATTCTATTTACCTTGTTTTTGTTGCTGTATTGATAGATGAAAGTTCCAGGTCAGCCAAGATCAACAAAAGGTCTCTTAAATGGCCGACTACTGGTGCTTTTACCCTATATCTGGTGTAAAGTCTGTACCTCAGAACCAGACTAACGTAAGTCCATTTTCGTCACTTTTCAATAGAGGGCGAAAACGATTGTCAGATGAATGCAAAGGATATGACTCGAGCTCTTTTAACGCTGCTAAATAATTGTGAAGGAATTTCTTTTGTAGGATTAAGTTCTCATGGGTCGATGCAGAATAAGATTCTACATACAATGCAGCAAAAAAAGTGAAAATCACCGTTTTTGGACTTACGTCGTTCTCGTACTGAGGTACAGAAGTTACCCTATGGTAATGTAGCTATAGAGTAACGTTTCACCAGTTACTGTGTAAGGTTACTCCAGAATTCTCTCAAAAAAAAAACATTCAACAGGCCGGAAGATTTCTTTCAATTATTCGTTTATTTTATGTTCGTCGGGTTTATGCTTTCCCACTAAAAATCAATTTCACCGAACTCGTAAGTTATTTTTATTACACAAGATAGGATCGAACCGCAAACCACGAATTTACCATGTACAGAGCAAAGCAAGAGCGTTTTGCCACTGGGCAGGTTAAGGCACATCTTTTTTACGTTCGCAAAACTTTGAAAACTCGGCGCCGATGTTTGTCTTAACGCATGCGCTTTCAATCATACCCCAGTCATTTAAACGGTTGGTGGATCTTAAAATCGGAACAACATTACTCCAGAAGTTGTGAAACATTACACCCATGAACAATGGTAACCTTATCTTTTTTTTTTTTTTTTTTTTTTTTTTAAGGGAATGGACAAAAACTATTTTCTCTATCTTCTTATTGAAAACACAAACATAATCAACGAACGCATCAAATCGTGCAATCCTTAAACAATAATTTAAATATTAATCTTATAATCATATTACAAAAACGAGTTTATAGAGCAATATATCCACACTAGCTGATAGTTGATATGTATGTTACATTTAAACTGAAGGAATTTAAAGTTTTTTTCAGGTAAATACGCTTTTAAATTTAAATTAGCATGAAATAAATTGTCTTTCAACTTTGAACAAACTGGAAAAACAATTAGAAATGACGTAAATTATTTTCTTCTCTATAGATAAGTACTAAAGTCCCACTTCGTGATTGCAAACAGTTTTACAAATTTTACTTTAGGCTAGTACCACGGACCCCCTGAAAAGAGCTTCACGGACCCCCAAGAGTCCACAAACCCCATTTTGAGAAACCTTGTTAAGGTACAACTTGCTGTGAATCGCGATCGAAATAAGAACGAGTTCGCTCCCATTGACAGCAATCCCCCCCCCCCCTTACCCCTCCGACAAAAAAAAAGTGAAAGGATTTCCAGACTTTAATGGAGTAAGAAAGAAAATTCAAACTTCATTTTTCATCATCTGCTTTACATTATTAATATTTAGGCAGTGCTTTTTATTTTTACTCCTTACAAATAGAGGATATAGCAATGGTCATTTTTTCATTCTTTTTTGAAAAGTCGATAATATTAGTTATTTTGCTTTAGTTATTCATCTCTAAAATACACAGTCAGGGTGAGAAAAAAAACAGGGTAACAAATGAACCGTACTTTATTTTCATCAAGTTCAAATATTACTTTTTGCTTTTTCGACAAAACATTTGAGCTATAAGAAATAAAAATGATTCGCACAATATTTTACCCACTCATTTACTTATTTATTGAAATCCCTTTTGTGTCAGGAAGTTGCCTCTCTTTTTTTTTTTACTTCTCGGACTGAAGTATTTCCTTACAAACATTGTTTCTCCAGCTAAAGAATTCTTGAATATTGCATTAACTTTCCCTTTTAGCTTACTCCTAGTTGCCTAAAAAAGAATCTAACTAATTTACCTTTCATTGTACGGTTTGGAAATTGTTCTCGGAGAAAACAGAGAGAGCATTCAAGCCGAACCAAGAGCTAAATGAGGCATTCAGACAAATCGAACAACTCAGTTCGAGAGAGAGAAAGAGAAAAAAAAAAGGCCAAGTATTTCTTTTTATCTTGATGAGAAGGAAGATAGCGAAATGGACTTTTTGGCGGAAATTTTGAGGTAGAGAGATAGTCATTGCCTTTCGTCAATGTTTGAATACTCTCTTGCATTAAATAAATTGATGCTATGAATGTAGTTTTCATTTCAGAGAGATACCCCCCGTTGTTATTAAAGTTTAAAAATATGTCATTTTCCGTTAAAGATGGCATTTGGCGTATTTTTTACTTTTGGAAGTCTAAAGTTGTTTACCGCTATTACAAACTGAAATCTCCGTACTTGACGACACTCAACAACTTCAATATCTCAATTCTAACGTTATCGCCAGTCAATTTAAGAAGTTCTATTGTCGCCAGGGTAGAAAGTACACACGTCGCCAAACTAAGTGAATAACATTTAACGGAAAAGTACATAAAAATAATACCTTTGAACATCTAGAGTTAAATGATTTAAATCAAAAAATTGTAGCACTTCTGTGTGACAATAATGCGAAACCTCAATAAAAGTTAGCAAATGATGAAAAAACAAAAATAAATGCGTTTTTGATTAAGAAATAAAAAAATACTTTTCCGTTAAAAAGAAAAAGAAAAGAATACAACATTAACCACACAAATTTGCAGGAAACTTTAGACACTTGTTTTGGAGTATAAATGAACCCCTTTTTCAAAGCAAAAGAAGTAAATTATCGGTGAAAAATTATTTGCCAAGAGCATTCCATACCAAACGAATACTCAAGGGATGTTTTGCATAATGAATAATCATACGACATGGACGCTGTCGATTTTCTTAAACACACGATTTTCTCGTAACATTTTTGCAATTGCTGAAATCCTTTACCTCCTGAAAGTTTTCCAGCAACTACAAAAATTTTGAGCATCTAGAAAACTTTCCGAGAAAACTCTCTCCCACTTGCTAGAAAATTAAAGCCTCACACAGTAAGAATATGATTTATGAGTAATTAATTCCTTTCACTGTTTAAAGTATTTTTACTTTTATCAAACCCAGTTTTATCACAACGAAACAGCAAACTCAAAAGGACATTGATTCATGAAAAAAAAAACACAACGTTAAATATTTAAAAGTACTTTGTAAGCAGAAGAGGAAAAAATACAGAATTGAATTCTCATTATCGGTGGTAGAAGAATGACAGTGATGTATGAAAGGAACATATAATGTATGGAAATATCGATAGTTCTGATTATTTTCCTGCAAAGCAAAACAGAAATTCGAATTTGTTTTTCTTTAAAACGCATTCTGAAATGACTTTAAAGATTGGAAACTGGGCTAGAATAGTTTTAACAGTCAAGTATCTGACCCTCAAGTTGAACTCAATACTTTACTGATAACCTGGTTACTTCCAGGCTAAATGTAACTATTGACTTTTGGTTTATACATCACATGTATGCTAATTCTTATAGCATTATACAGTTGCGTTTTTTTAATCCCGTCATCGGTCATGACTTTTTTTGTCGTATAATGAAAATCGCAATCGATTACAATTCGACCAACTACATTTTTCAATGTCTTTCTTCTGCAGGAATGCAGTAAAGATGAATTTTTAACTATTCAGTTATTCTTTTCACAATGGAAAATTAAAAGTATTTAATAAAATCTACTGCAAAATAAATTAGACTCAATAGCAAACAATCTTAACTTTAATTGAATCGTTTATTTCGAAAAGGTTACATCTCTATTTTGATCTCCTCTGTCTCTTTAGAAAATTAAACAGCGCACGGTTATATTTTTGAATGTCATAATCAATGAAAAAATGCCTTTAGTTAAGTACACAATTACTGCAATAATTTACCAAATAACCATTATGACATTCAAAAATATAACCGTGCGCTGTTTAATTTTCTAAAGAGACAGAGGAGATCAAAATAGAGATGTTACCTTTTCGAAATAAACGATTCAATTATGTAAGTAACGAATAGAAAGTTTCAACCTATGAAATGTTCCTACTTTGAGCACTAGATATTGTTAAAACTTTGATGATTGATTTTTTATGATTTTTTAAAAAACTCTCACGCGCAAAAAAGCGCGTTTTAAGAAGTGAAACCAGTGACGTCGGATGGCTTTAATTTTAGCCTGTCACACACAAAAACTGTTTTGCAGCTGTACTATATTTTCATTGCGGAGTATTTTCCTTCCGTTATCAAGTTTTAGTCTATCAATTCACTATGAAGGCTGAATTCGTCAAAGTTTAAGCCAATAACCTTCTACGGGTGTCATCGATGATTGTTTTAAGCTTTTTGCGTCAAAAACCATATTCATATTCAAACTTTTAGAAAGACGTATCGTCGCAAGAGGAGAAGCTTTGAAGCAAAACTAAACCGACGCATTAGCCATTTTTTATTGCTGGTAACCTCAGCCAAAGGCTGTGTACCGCCGCCGGCAGTTTGCACGAGCCACCTTTGCGGCTAGCACCAGGTATTTATCCACTGAATCTGGAAGTTGAAAAACGATGAAAATTCGTGGGTAAATTGACAATGAAAAGGCGCACTCGTTACAAGTTATTAAAATTTGATGTTTTTTATGAGTGTAAAAAGTAGGAATGCACCGATAAGCAAATTGGCCGATTAGCGATTACCGATTAATCGGCAGTTGATAATCGGCCGAATTCTCGGCTGAGCCGATTAATGATAAGGATGATTGTTTTTCTACTACCAATTTTACCACCACTGTTTTTTCTCTCCTATACAATTCAAATTTAGAAATAGTAAGTAATTTATTTCTGAAAAGATTTTTTTTCCATTTTCCTAGTTTTTACAAAATAATTTCAATAGTTTATCAAATTTCGTAGAACCAATTTTCATATTATTGTCAATAATATTATTAACACATTGTTAGTTTTGTTAATTGGACATAAAAATTCAAAAAAGGCGCAAGCGGAGTCTGTAGTGAGCACTCCAATTTAGGAGTACTTTTAATTCTTATTTTTAATAATTAGTTGCAATTTAATTCAATTTTTTTAATCTTTGAAAATTAGAGGTTATCTAAAATTAGAGGCTAATTTGAAATTAGTGGCTAAGGAGAAAACTATCGCCACATGAAAAAGGTTGCAATATTGTCTATGTAGTGTATATTTATTCAAAGTAGGAGAATTAATTTTAAAAAAACTTTATATCAACTGTAAGGATTATTATTACTGTGAATAAAATTATTCATCAAAGTTTCTTAGTGAAGGTATACTTTGAAGAATAATATTTGAAAAATATTTTTTCGGCCGATTAATGGACCCGGTTTTGCCGATTAATCGGTCATATTTTGCCGATTATTAATAATCGGCAAAGTGGCCGATTATGGCTGATTAATCGGTACTGCCGATTAATCGGTTCATCCCTAGTAAAAAGAATATGATACGTAAGTCTGTATATAACAATAATGTTTCTATAAATGTGAGCAATAAATGATATTTTTCTTAATAGAAAAATATTTGAAAAGAAAAAAACAATAAGTCTCCTAATAAATCCCTCCTCTTAAAATTAAGAAAATTAAATTGACTTCCTGTGTAGTGCTGACTGAAAAAAAATTGCAGTTCAAAGGGTTAATATGTCTGTTTCGACTAACCTACTTTCTTCTTCTTTTTTACTTATTTACGACTGTGGTTAATTGCATTCATTTTAGTTACTGTTTTTTAAAACTGTTATTACTTGCATTGTTATTGAATAATTCAGTCATTTACTGCAATAAAGGCTGGTTAATGGAAGTCGTTCGAAGATCCAAGTAATTGTTCGGTAATGAAAAGGGGACTTCTTTGTTGTTTTCTACTTGGCAATAAAGTGCGATCAGAGATAGACAGACTATTTTTTCGTTGACAAATGGGAGACGTAATTGACTTTATTTTTCAAATAACAGCGCTAACTATATTTGCAGCTCGTAATGCGTTTGCTAAAAAAAGCATTAGTTAAGTTTGGCTCATTGATAAAGGTTCAGTTTGTGTGATAGGGGCTTATCGAATCTGAAGATATTTAACCTTTAAACTGTCAAGTCATTTCGATGATTTGATTACATAAATATTCAGACGCGAAATTTGAATATAAATCTCTGTTTTGGGTTTGACAAAGAGATGAAGCCGAAATAAACTTCTCCCGAGAAAAATCAATGCCTCCTTAATACTAAATGGCTAACATTTTCTGGGTTTTAACACATAGCAAAAGTTAACCCAAAGTTCTGAACGCTCTTCCATCTGTCAGAGTTCTTAGAGACAAAAAATTATAGCATAGAAATGAACGATTGGTTGATTTCTGAATTTAAATTCAAAAATTAACCAATCAAAAATATAATTTGAATCCATCGCCAATAGCTGCAGCACTGCAAAACATGAACTGTTGTTTTTACAGTATAATACTGGCAGCCAATTTAAAACTGCAAAATGCACAGTAATAAACTGTAAAACTAGCAATTTTACAGTTTCTTATAGTAAAGTTGGAAATTTTACAGTTTATTACCGTAAAATTTAGCTGCATCATACTGTGAAAACGACATCATAATACTGGCAGCAGAGGTGCTAGTTTAAAACTGTAAAATGCACGGTAATAAACTGTACGATTAGCAACTTTGCAATTTATTACTGCAAAATCAGAAATGTTACAGTTTACTACTGCAAAATTAGACATTTTACGGTTTATAACTGTAAAATTAACTGCATTAAATTAATTCATTTTTTACAGTATGGCCGCAAAGTAGCGCTTTGTCCCGAGCAGTTGGAGAGCGTTTTAAAGCAAATGCAGTAGGCATTTAGCATTTCGGGGGAGTTGGATACATTCGGGTGTAAAAGTATGATACACTCAACAAAAATTACCCCGAATAATACTCGGGTTTGACGTTTTGGAACATTGGTGCTATGACCGAGATAAACTCGGGCATGACAGTTGAAAGGGTTAATATAATCCTCAAGTAGTTCAAAATGACATCCAAATTTAATTTTCGATTTCAACTGAATTTTCAGTTGCTTTAATCTCAAAATAGCCATTACTGAAAAAAACCTGAAAGTTTCAAAAGATTTCGAAATCAAAAAACCGCCGATTTCATATAGTGAGCTCTCTTTATTTTGTCGCTCCATTCCTGAGATAATGGAAAGATAATAATGCATCCCTTTATTCGTGAGAAGTAATATACTTTCTTTCTAGAAATCCAGGGAATATCTACCTCGCGATCTTTATCGGGCAGTACAAAATTGCTCGTTTACTAGTCATAGGTACTGTGTGATCTTCTTTGGGCTCATTGATAAAGGCTCAGTTTTTCCGCGCATTTACGCATGCGTCAAGTCTTCTCTGATCTTACCAAAATAGGGGTGTTAGGTAAGTAACAATAGGGGGAAGAATAATAAAAAGCATTTTCAGCCGTATCAAACAACGTGAAACGATGCTAATATCAAATCTATAGTTTAGTTGAATATGTAAAAAGGATATAGCAAATACAAGTTTTAACCCATTAATGCCTGACATTTTTTTCCAAAGATATTTTGTATACTGGTTGCAAACAGTGTTTAATGGACAGGAAAAATAATTAAAAAAAATACTATGTAAAAAATAATTTTTTTATTAAGGAAAAAAAATCGTCCCTTAAAAGGTACGATAGATCCCAGAGGGTATATACTTTTTTTACTAAAATTTTTTCCTGCCTACGATATAATATTTAAATAGACATTTTATAAGAAGAAATAAAATCAGCAATTAACATAAACTGGGAAGCTAGGAATAACTTTGAAAACTTTCTTGAGATTGTGAACAATGTCATTTTTGATAAAGATCATATTAAAACCGCTACAGAACACACTTTACAATGGTTATATGCTGCAATCTGTGAAGAACGAATTGAAACAATACCAAGGTACTAATTGAACACTATTATTTGGTTGAAATGCTCATTTTGGGGAGACTCGGACCTTTTTTTTTGGACCATCCTTAAAAAGGGACGCTAGGCATTAATGGGTTAAATAGAAAACTTCGGAAAGTTACCACCCACAGCCCATCTATCATTTTTTGAGAGCAACTGTTCGCGAGTGCTGGCGCGGTTTTCATGGATGGACAGTACCCCAGCGCCATGACTGGCATTTATTGGAAAGGTATCATTCAGCAAATTGGGAACTTCCAACCTCCCAAAAAGGAAGTTCAAGACGCCCCTGATCTAAACCTCGCATGCTGGTTTCAGATAACCTGCCAAGTGAGAATTGTGACACACTCTGCATGATGGGGTAAACTTTTTTAAAACTACTTTTGTCTGATCATCAATAGTGAATATTTTTTGAAATAAGAGCAAAAAGAGATTTTCGTTAGTATGTAAAAAAAGCCATTAAAAATTCATTTTAGTCTTGATATTCCTTCAATAGAATTATTTTTCTTGTTGTTATGTACCCAGTTTCAATTTTGGAGCTTTCTTTATGTATATAAGTTTCAAAAAAGCTGCGAATTTGATAAAAAAAAAAGGATTTAGATACGTTTTATTCCACCATACTGAACTATTGCAAAATATATGTTTTTGATCATGTAATTAAAAAACTTCTTTTCAATGATATTAAGTAAATATTTTGATAATAAATATGTTTTGATATCTACATATTTATTACGACAATATAAAGAAAAATACATTATTTTGGTATAGCACAACTTCTAACATACAACTATACTATCATATTTGAAATTCTATTGTCCTTAACAAAGACATTTTCTTCACTTCATAGCCATTTCTGGATGAAAAGTTTCATGTTATTTCCCGATGAATAATCGAATTTAAAACAATGTCATTTGTGAGAACTTCTTTTAAAGGAAGAAAATCTGTTTTCGGGTCATATTTACTACGTCTTTGTTTACTGTATTGAGATATCGTCTTCTCTTCAGAAATTTTGCAGAAAAGGATTCTTTGGCTCACAACATCATTAAATAGAATGTGATAGCAAGATTCTAAACTGAAAAATATTGTCAGGAATCAAAATTTGATTTCAGACGGAAGAAAAGTAATAATGAAAGAAGTATTTCACTGCTTGTTAGATCTTGATTTTAGACAATTGTTGACAGCAATGCGAAAGTAAAATACGATATTCAATAAGAATTAACCATGAAGGTTATACATAGTATTTCAAAGAGAAAAAACGTCTTCAAACACACTATTTATTTTAAAACTTAACAAAGAGAAGAAAAAAAAATTGATGAAAAAAATCGACCAAAAACATTTCGGTGCGTATTATTAAACTAAATGGCATATTTATCTCATTAAAGGCTTTAAACGCAAGTTTTGTGTGAAATTATATTTCTACAAAAACCAACAATCTTCCACAATTATAGATAGAAAAAAAATATGTACAAAGTACAAACAACGTTAAAAGCATAAACTCTTTTCAAAAGTGCATACACGTTCAGTAAGCCCACTCTTTACAGAAAACATTTGAAAAGAAAAATTAAGGGCAAATAAATATTTTCAGCGTGAAATAATTGACATGCAAGAGTTAATTGATTTATAAATGAAATGAATCCTTAATTTTTAAGTTCCTATAAAGGAAAAACTCATTGAAATAACCAATCCAGACTTAGTTGATCATTGGCCGAATTTTATAGTATTCACGTACAATTACTTAACATTGTACAGAGCAAAACACGTTTTTAGCCTACTTTCCCGTTAAAAATAAAAGAAAGACGAAAAAAGTATTAAAAGTAGCTTAATGCATCGAAAAATATCGCCAAGTCCAAAAAATATCGCCAAGTTAAAAAAAAATATCGCCAAGTCTGAAAAATATCGCCAAGTTAAAAAAATAAAAAGGTAAAATGAATATCGAAAAATTAAAAATTTGAAAGCAGGGTATTGAGATGGGGAATTTGTGCGTCGGTCGGTCGGTCGGTCGGTCTGTCGGTCGGTCTGTCTGCCCCCCCCCCCCCTAATAACTTTTGAATGAACATTCCGATTTGGACAAACTTTTTTTTGTTGGAAAGATCTCGGCGAGTACAGCTCATTCCCATATCTGATTTTTCGATTTGAACAATTTTTGGTTCAACGTTGAACCGTTCAAACAACCTGTCCCGCAATGCTAACTTTTGAATGAACAGTCCGATTTGAACAAACTTTTTTTTGTAAGAATGAAACTTTTTTTGTTCGAAAGATCTTTTCAAGGATACTTCATTCCCGTATCTACATTTTCGATTTGAACAATGTTTCGTTCAACATTGAACCGTTCAAACAAGCTGTCATCCCTAATAACTTTTGAATGAACAGTCCGATTTAAACAAACTTTTTTTTGTTCGAAGCATCTCGGCAAGGATACTTTATTACCGTATTTAAATTTTCAATTTGAACATTTTTGGTTCAACATTGAACCGTTCAGGCAACCTTTCCCCACCTAATAACTTTTGAGTGAACCGTCCGAATTGAATAAACTTTTTTTTGTTCGAAAGATCTCGGCGAGTACAGCTCATTCCCATATTTGATTTTTCGATTTGAACAATTTTTGGTTCAACTTTGAACCGTTCAAACAAACTATCCCGCGATGCTAACTTTTGAGTGAACAATCCGATTTGAACAAACTTTTTTTCGTTCGAAATATCTCATCAAGAATACTTCATTCCCGTATCTACATTTCCGATTTGAGCAATTTTTCGTTCAACATTGATCCTTTTAAGCAACCTTTCCCCACCTAATAACTTTTGAGTGAACCGTCCGAATGGAATAAACTTTTTTTTGTTTGAAAGATCTCGGAGAGACTTTCCCATACATTCCCATATTTCGCTTTTTGATTCAAACCATTTTTCGTTCAATAGTGAACCGTTCAGAAAAAAAAATTAACATTAGCGTCTACGGGGAATTTAAGTTGAATGTTGATCCTGAACTTAAAGTCGGATTTCCTTCAAACTAACTTTGTAAGAAAATGGTTTTGATAAATAATGTTTGTAAAGTACTTTTCTAAGTAATCTTCTGTGAGGACTCTGATTCCGACTCCGACTCCGCGAACATGGCGGAAATGCAGGCTCAGAAAAAAAATGACTTAACGTGCAGACGATTTTTTGTTTATTTATTCATTTGTTTTATTTTATTTATTATTATTATTATTATTTATTTTTTTTTTTTGTAACAAAAATTTTTCATTCACGAGAACATTTTATTCTTTATTTATATTTAACAACTGGCAACGGATTAAAAGTGAAATTCCGGACATTTTATTAACGGACGATTATTTTTTCTTTTTCTTTTTTTTTCTTTCTTTGATAAAATGTGTTTTGATGATCTTTGTACTTTTATTTATTTATTTTTTTTAATTATTATTATTATTATTTTTTTTTTTTTTTTTGAAAACGATGGAGGATTTTTTTCTACGGAGGAACTGTAACAGTTACACTCTTTAAAAGGTGTGACAAAACTTTATTTATTCGTTAATTACTTTTTACGTGTCTATTTCATCTGATGAGAGGGGCATATTTTGCTTTTCGAAATCAGCTCTAAGTGCTAAAAAGGTATGTTTGACATAATTTTCAGTCTCAGATAATCAAGAGAATAATGATCAGATGCGAGAATGCCGATGTCGATGTACGGGAAAGTAGGCTCGTTTAGTTCTTGACAGAACTTCTTGTTTATTGTTGCTTAGTTATAGCCACACTTAGCTCCACATGGCCGTGCAAAATGATTATTAATCTTTTAGCTTAAAAGATGAGTAACATGAAAATGGTTTAATATACTCATTCTTGTGCTCTTGTCTGATATGTTTCGTTAACTTAACATGTGTTAGTATTTTTGTGAACTTTTTTTTTCCACTGATAAAGAGATGAAGACGCTTGATTTGATTGTCTCAAAGCAACTGTCTGCTGAGTTTCTAAACTATTTTTAAATGTTTTTATTCGTGCTATTTTCCCTTTGTCATGCTTCACTCAATAACCAACGTATTTACAGCATTCTTTTTTAAATTAAAATGATTTATACATTTCTACGTTTCATTAAAAACTTTTATGCGGTAAAGAAGTAAATTGTATATCCTTTTAAATGTCATCCTTAGTGTTCACCCAGTTACATATTTTTTATGTGTATGAGCGACTTTGAGCAAATATTTAACTTCAATAAAACATGAAGTTATGAGTTTCGCACGAATTTTAGAAATGCAATTCCTGAATGTAATACTTAGGAAACTCAAACCAAATTCAAAAGAATGGAATGGTAGAATGCAAGAGTTAATTACATACTTAAATATAATTCATTTAATTTGTTTTGCTTATAACAACAAGCCTGAGATTCTTCACAAATCCTTGTTTAAACGAGTTTTCTAGCTTCAGAAATTTTTAAACGCTTCTTTATAAAACTTGTTTACCTCAAAATCTGCTTTAAATTATTACTTTTGCAAGTGTATAAAGTGTTTTCAGTAGTTTGTTATTCCACTCAGTTTTTTTTTTTACCCAGTAAAATAATTCGAGTAAGTAAATTAAAATTTATTTAAGGCAACAGAGGAGAACGGAATTTGCGTCATTAAATAAACAGTACCAGGGGACCGAGCCCGCTCGGTTAAAAAAAAAACAAGAAGTTCTGTCAAGAACTAAACGAGCCTACTTTCCCGTACATCGACATAGGCATTGTAGCATCTGATCAATATTCTCTTGATTATCTAAAACTAAAAATTATGTCAAACATATCTTTTTGCACTTAAAGCTGATTTCTGAAAGCAAAATATACCCCTCTCATCAGATAAAATAGACACGTAAAAAGTAAATAAACGAGTCAATAAAGTTTTGTCGCACCTTTAAAAGAATGTAACTGCTATAGTTCTTCCGTAGAAAAATTCCACAATCGTTTTCAAAAGAAAAAAAAATAAATAAATAAAATAAAAGTACAAAGAACTTCAAAACACATTTTATCAAAGAAAGAAAAAAAAACTCGTTCGTTAATAAAATGTCTTGAATTTCATTTTTAATCCGTTGCCAGTTGTTAAATATAAATAAGGAATAAAATGCTCTCGTGAATGAAAAATTTTTGTTAACAAAAAAAATCGTCTGATAAAAAAATAATAATAATAAATTAAACAAAATAAATAAACAAAAAATCGTCTGCCCAGTCAGTCATTTTTTCTGAGCCTGCATTTCCGCCATGTTTGCGGAGTCAGAGTCGGAATCAGAGTCCTCACAGAAGATTATTCAAAAAAGTACTTTACAGTACATTATTTATCAAAACCATTTTCTTACAAAGTTAGTTTGAAGGAAATCCGCCTTGAAGTTCAGAATCAACATTCAATTTAAATTTCTCCGTAGGCGCTCATGTTAAAATGTTTTCTGAACGGTTCATCATTGAACGAAAAATGGTTCAAATTGAAAAGTGAAATATAGGAATGAGCCTCTCCGAGATCTTTCGAACAAAAAAAAGTTTATTCAATTCGGACGGTTCACTTAAAAGTTATTAGGTGGGGAAAGGTTGTTTGAACAGTTCAATGTTGAACAAAAAAAATGTTCAAACTGAAAATTTAAATACGGTAATGAAGCATCCTTGCTGAGATCTTTTGAACAAAAAAAAGTTTGTTTAAATCGGACTGTTCATTCAAAAGTTATTAGGTGTGAGAGCTTGTTTAAACGGTTCAATGTTGAACGAAAAATTGTTCAAATCGGAAATTTAAAAACGGGAATAAAGTATTCTTGATAAGATCTTTCGAACAAAAAAAACTTTATTCAATTCGGACAGTTCACTTAAAAGTTATTAGGTGGGGAAAGGTTGTTTGAACAGTTCAATGTTGAACAAAAAAAATGTTCAAACTGAAAATTTAAATACGGTAATAAAGTATCCTTGCCGAGATGCTTCGAACAAAAAAAAGTTTGTTTAAATCGGACTGTTCATTCAAAAGTTATTAGGGATGACAGCTTGTTTGAACGGTTCAATGTTGAACGAAACATTGTTCAAATCGAAAATGTAGATACGGGAATGAAGTATCCTTGAAAAGATCTTTCGAACAAAAAAAGTTTCATTCTTACAAAAAAAAGTTTGTTCAAATCGGACTGTTCATTCAAAAGTTAGCATTGCGGGACAGGTTGTTTGAACGGTTCAACGTTGAACCAAAAATTGTTCAAATCGAAAAATCAGATATGGGAATGAGCTGTACTCGCCGAGATCTTTCCAACAAAAAAAAGTTTGTCCAAATCGGAATGTTCATTCAAAAGTTATTAGGGGGGGACAGACAGACCGACAGACCGACCGACAGACCGACACACAAATTCCCCATCTCAATACCCTACTTTCAAATTTTTAATTTTTCGATATTTATTTCATTTTTTTGTTTCTTTTTGACTTTTTTTACTTGGCGATATTTTTTGAACTTGGCGATATTTTTTGGACTTGGCTATATTTTTTGGAGTTGGCGACATTTTTTAGATGCATTAAGCCAATTTTAATGCTTTTTTCGTCTCTTTTATTTTTAACGGGAAAGTAGGCTAAAAAGAGGTTTGTAAACTCGTGTTTTTTCTTAAGTGCGAAATACTACTTAGATAAACTTGAAAAGCATTTTTAAGCCTTTGGTTGCAATTACGCATTTAGAACAGCCATAATTTGTTTTAAAAAACACAACCTTATTTAATCCATGCTCACTGTAAAATCACACCCAATTTCATTTCATTGGGCGCCGATGGCGCGGAAGGAGTTGATGAGAATGGATGCAGAGTCCATGTTCTCCAGTATGCATTTGGTTCCAGTTGTGTTTGACTCTCACTTCACTTCACACTCCAGGGTTCCCCCCGCACATACCACAACTCGTGGTTTAACCGGGGTTGGGCCCCGAAGAGCGCTCTGTTCATTTTTGAACCAGGCGCAAGGGCCGAGCAAACCCTTGGCCCAGCACCCCCCAGAGGTATCGTTTCACTTGGAGGATTTTGTGACCACGAACATTTTTAACGTCCCCCAGCCACCATTAATGAAGACGGTGGATCTTTGATCGGCTCGGCTCCCTCTATATGATCGGCCCGGGACCCTCCGGTTACGAGTCCGACGATTTACCGATCGGACTACCGCGGCTCACGCCCAATTTTAACTTTATTTTGATTGATCCCTATTAAATTTCAAAAACAATAACAATTCTAACGTGTTGCCAAAACTCGTTTGCCAAATACCATAAAAATTTAAATTTAAGCTGATGTGATTAAATATGAAATCCGATTGTTATAATAAAAAGTGGTTGCTATGAAACAATAACAATGAGAGTAATCATAAAGAAAACAGCGAAAGAAAACTCGTCAAACTTTTAAAGAAACTTGGGTAAAGCAGTTTGGGTTTTTTTGTTAAAACTCGCGTTTTTACAGAAAAAACGCCGATGTAGATGAACTCAAAAACCAAAACTTTATCTAAATACACAATTTTATCAAAATCGTTAGAGCCATTTTCGAGATCAAATAAATATATATATATATATATATATATATACTAGGTGACCCGTGCGGAATTCCGCAAAAAAAAAAAAAAAAAAAAACTCTAAACTTAAAATTTAATACGACAATTTTTATTGGCTTCACAACAACATCGCCATCTACTGCCGTCGTTCTGACAACTTTTCAAAGAGATCAAAGACACGTTCACTTTTACAACTACTACAAAAGTGATACCCTATATTAAAATCAAATACCCAAGGCTACTACTAAACTAAATACTAACGTTATCGCAAAACTACCATAGTATTTTGAAACAATAAAAGTTATAATTAAGGTTTACCGAGCTAAGCCTTGGCTTGAAACGTCGCATTTAAAATTGATTTGAGCAACAATGTAACGATTTTGACAGTTGAGCAAAAAATTTAACTTTTTCAAACTTCAATCGCTTATAAGTCGCTTAAACGTGGATTTTCGAGATTCTCGTTACGCGGCGCTAGCGGAGAAACGTTCTAAAGAACGCATTTTTTTTAATCTTTCGAATGAAATCAAAATGGAGACGATACAACAATTATTTCGCTAGATAGAGTCAATTTTGTGCCCAAAAATTGAAGTTCGAATAAAAAACGAACCGACACTTTTTAGAGGGTGGCTCTAATTTTCGTCAATAGCCCGCGGGATAAGCTTCAAAATCATAAATTTTCATGCAATTCGATAAAGAAATGAGCGAGTTTCGACCGGGTATAGGATTCGGCTTAGAGAAATAATATATGGAGATATATATATATATATATATATATATATATATATATCTTAACATATAAAAATAACGTGTCCCTGTGTTTGTGGCCAATGGACTCCTCAGCTACTGAACCGATTTTAACCAAATTTTACACGCAGTTTCAGTTTGGTCAACCTTAAATGATAGGATAGTTTTTATCTCAATTTAGGACCGCAATATATTTTTTATTGCAAATTACGTATTTAGCTACCAGCTTTTCTGTGTTCTTGGCTAAGCCTTTTTACTAAGCCTTTTTTGGCACCTCCATGGCTGAGCGACATAAAGCACGCGTTCTGGCAGCTTCTGGAGCGCAGTAAACAAGTAATAATCTTTCTTATCTTAATGTATAAAAATTACGTGTCCCTGTGTTTGTGGCCAATGGACTTCTCAGTACTGAACCGATTTTAACCAAATTTTGCACGCAGTTTCAGTCATAGGCGGACTTACGGGGCTGCCAAGGGGTGCGCCGCACCCCCAACATTTTCAGTTGCATTTAAAAAAAAGTAAATAAATAAATATATTTCATCGGGAAACATAGTTTGGAAAATCTTACTACTATTCCATATGCGAAAGTTTGTATGGATGGATGGATGTTTGTTCCTCTTTCACGCAAAAACTACTGAATGAATTTTAATGAAACTTTTACCATAATGTAGCTTATACATCAGAATAACACATAGGCTATAATTTATAACGACGTTCGAAAAAGTTCGACTGGTAGCGCTTTTTACATTCCAATTTAAGGTACATTTTTCGCATAAATCCGCGAAGGCTTCCAACAAACTAATTCAGTATTTAGTGCATCATCTCAACTCCCTGTCGATAGCTAGAATTGCGTGTATCATTTCCACTTTTCGCATTAAGTTTTCAACTATTTTCTCAAGTCAAATCAAAAAGTTATTTTTTTTTTTCAGCTTCATGGTTTATATCCCAGCTTTTGCGTAGACATTAGAAACGCTCGCGCGCCAGCCCTCTACCGAGCTTTTACCATGATTTGTATTTTAAAACATTTTGTAGTCTTTGTTGTAAGTAGAATATTTGTCCTTAAACAATGTGTTTTTTATTGCGCTTTGAAACTTGCAAATATTATTTTGTAGCATAAATTGTGTTCTTTTATTAGTAGAGTGTTCACTGCACCAATTATTTTCGCGAGTTTTGTTAATATGTGTTTTAGAGTATTAGTAACGTAATCGATTGAAGAGACTGGCAACTGGATTAGGTTCACTATTTTCCAATTTGATGGAGCTTTAAATGCAACTTCATGGCATTTCTTAAATTTGTTTGCATTGATTGGGCACTTTCTCGTAGTACTTACAATCGGGCATTTACTTAGCATCCAATTGAACAGGAATTTTGTCAAATTTATTGCAAGAAGATTTTAATAACACTAGTCGACAAATTTTCACTTTTTTTCCCTAACAAAGATGAAATTAACTGTTTTTGACTAATTTTGCAGTGTAGAATTCAAAAATAATAGTAAAAAAACTGTAGCACGTACAGTTTTTTTGTTATGAATTTCTAAAAAGTACTGAACATAACTGAAAAAACATATCAAACACACCTTTTTTCAAGAGGAAAGGATCATAATATTAACTCCTAACTTTTTTTGAAGTTTCAAGAGGGACTCAAAGTTCAAAATCATGACCACTAATAGCAAAGAAGGGTTCTTAGGGGGGTGTACCCCCTCAAAATGAGCAAAAAATCACCAAAAATGATCTTTTCACTCTTGTTTTTTTAAAATGACGTTTTTAAAAAAAATTTCGATGTAAAATCAGAGGATAGGACCCCCTCCTATGATTCCTACGCCCGAAAAAAATTTCGCGCTGTAAAAAAAAAAAAAAAAAAAAAAAATTAAAAACCGATTTTATGACTGTCGCACGCTAAATACGAGACACATCGCAGGTCTTCAGAAAGACGGCGTATTCTAGCTGAATCTTATGTAAAATTATCTCCAAAATCCAAATATGGCCCCTTTCCTCTCCATCACTCTCCACTTTTTGCCGAAAGCCCCCCCCCCCGCCCCCTCTGATACAAAGCCGTAAAATGAAAAAAAAAATGTGGAGGGGGGACTTTCGGACAAAAGTGGTGGGTGACGAGGCAAGGGGTGCCATATTTGGATTCTGGACATCATTTTGCATAAGAACCAACCAGAATAACGTCATTTTTTCTGAAGACCTGCGTTGCGACCCACATTTAATGTGCGACAGTCATAAGATCGATTTTACTAGTCGACAAGTTTTTTCTTTTCTTCCCTAACAAAAATGAAATTAGCTGTCTATGACTACTTTTGCATTGCCGAATTTAAAAATAATAGTTTTAAAACTATAGCACTTACAGTTTTTTTGTTATGACTATCTTACCGGTATTGAAAATCACTAAAAAGCATTATTTATTTTTCCTTTTTCAATTATTCCTTTCATTAATTTATCATTTAATGCTATTGCAGTTGAGACGATATACATATTTGAAACATAGTAGAAGAACAAACCATTCAACATTAATTAAATACGATGAAATTGTCACTTTTTCCTTTTATGTGAAGTAAAGTCTTCTTTCTTTAAAAACCAGCAGTAGTCACCCATCATTGCTGGTTCCCAGTGACTTTGGTATCTAGTTTCTAGAGTCCTTATGTCCTGGTGGAATCTTTCCCCTTGTTCGTCACTAACCATACCAAGATTTTCTGGGGAAAAATCTAAATGTGAATGCAAAAAGTGAATTTTCAGTGACATTCGACACCCCAGGGCTTGGTAGGACTGAAGAAGATCTTCTATCATGATTTTATAATTTTTGTCCTTTTTGTTTCCTAAAAAACCTTTCACGACGTTCACAAAAGATTTCCAAGCGGCTAATTCCTTTTGATTCAGCTTTCCTTCAAAAGCACGGTCACCAATCACTTTTCTAATTTGTGGTCCTATAAAAATGCCTTCTTTAAGTTTGGCTTCACTTAACTTTGGGAAAAGTGTCTTTAAATGTTTGAATCCCTCACCTTCTTTGTCCATAGCCTTCACAAAATTTTTCATAAGCCCTAATTTAATATGAAGTGGGGGAAGGAGAACTTTTTCTGATTCAATGAGTGGCTCGTACTTAATATTGTTAGATCCAGGCTCAAAAGATTCTCTGTTCGGCCATTTTTCTTTAATAAAATGATGCTCTGTAGCACGGCTATCCCACAAACATAAAAAGCAGCAATATTTTGTAAACCCACCTTGAAGACCCATTAATATGGCTATGATCTTCAAATCACCACAAATTTGCCAATTGAATTGAGTGTACCTAATTTCATTAAGAATCGTTACCATGCTTGCATACGTTTCTTTCATCGAAGCTGAATAAGCAACTGGTATAGATGGTTTCTTGTTTCCATTATGGAGCAATACGGCTTTTAAGCTATATTTACAGGAATCTATAAAAAGGCGCCATTCTGGTGGTTCATGCTCAATATCTAGTTTCTTCATTAATCCATCTATATCAAAACAAACACAAACTTCACCTTCCATTCTATAAAACGCTGAGTAAAGCACATGTCTTTTTCGAAAATATGTAACACTTGTTCCGCTTGCCAAAAGATTCCACTCTTGCAGTCTTGAACCGAGAAGTTCGGCTTTTTGTTTTGATAAGCCTAAATCCCGCACCAAATCATTGAGTTCATTTTGAAGAATTAAATGGGGGCCATTTGAAATTTTAATCCTAAATTTGGGGTCCAAACTGTCTTCTGCTATATCAGTTACGGGGTCATCTTCAATGTCACTCACCTCTTGAATGTCGATATCTTTCCAATTCAAAGGTGGAGTTGGTACCGGTAAGTCGTCGCCATGAGGAACAGGTCGGAGTGCAGATGGCATATTAGGATATTCAATTTTATGTATTTGCTTCTTTGAATATCCGTTTATGTTCGTTAGACAGAAGTAACAATCATCAGAATGATTTGAAGGTTCCCGCCACACCATTGGGACAGCAAATGGCATAGAACTTATTTTGCCTTTCATCCACTGAACAAGAGTCACATTACAACTAACACAGCACACATGAGGAGCCCAACTTTTATCTTGGTCACCAACTTTGCACTCAAAATACAGAAAATAAGCTTTTTTCACTTCTGCTGATAAATTTCTCCCTTGAGATTTTAGTATATAACGTCCACAAATGTAACAAAATTTATCAGGCGCAGTTTTGCAACATCTACGCTGAGAGCTTTCCATTTTTCATATGAACTATAATAAAGCACACACGTAACCACACACGTAACCACACTTAAAGAATTTGTTTAGTCTAGGAAGCCGGAAATAACTGCATAAGGCGGGGTTGCAGTGTTGATAGCAGGTATTTACATGTAGCTCGTATTTAGCGTGCGTCAGTCATAAGATCGGTTTATTTATTTATTTTTTTAATTTTATTTTACAGCGCGAAAATTTTTTTGGGCATAGGAATAATAGGAGGGGGTCTTATACTCTGATTTTACACCAGAAATTTTTTTTAAAACGTCATATTAAAGAAACTAGAATAAAAAGATACTTTTTCATGCTTTTTTGCATATTTTGAGGGGATACACTCCCCTCGTCCCCTCTTTTTGTTATCGGTGGTCATGATTTCGGACTTTGAGTCTCCCTTCACCTCCAAAAAAATTTAGGAGTTAATATTTTGCTCCTTTTCCCTCCAAAAATAGGCATTTGGTGCGAAAATCATAAAAAATAGTAAAAAATTATTTTTTTTATTACGGAAATTGAGACGTGGTGGGACTTTTTTACTTGCAGGTATTTAAATAACTATATGAATACGTAATAAAAATAATAATTTGGTTGTTGTTAGTGAACCACTGTCGACCAGTGTAATTGAGATTCTCGGCGATTTTTTCAACTGACACCAGTTTTTGTGCCAAAGACTATGTAATAATACTTTACTTCTTACACGACGTAACCAAAATAAAACGATTATAGTCTGATATTTATCGACTGCGGCAAAATCCTAATCATAAATATAATACTCCCACAGTTGAAAAGTTCATTTTTTTTTCTTTTATTGGTCGTTTTCGTATATGTATCCATTAAAAACCTTTTTAAAATTATGTCAAAACGTAAAATAATCCGCATACTAAATTAATAAAACCATTAAACAAGATTAAAATTACCATTAATTTGCGTTTTTGCAGAAATAATTGTCAAATGTTTCCATTAATTTCGAAATCTTTTAGGAGAAAAACTTTTAGCGTCATTTTATGGTCAGCAATAGTATCTCAGCATTTGATGACTATTTCTCTGTGACAAAAATTAGTGACATAATAGTACTTAATGTATTTCCATAAAGTAGGGGGGAGGGCGCAAAATTATCCTAGGAAAACAAAACAGTTACCACAAATTTGGCGACATTTTAAAAATCGTCAAAGCGGTTTGTTTTGAGTTCTTTCAGTTCAGGAAAAAAAAAAACCAAAAGTGAGTAAAAATTGTTTCTCAATATTATTACTGACCCAGGCAACTCCGGGTATTTTTGTTAGTAATTTATATTTATGGATTTTTCAAGACCCCCTCCATAGTTTACCCCTACATATATTTATACCCTTCATTCCATTTTTACACCCTCTCCTTCTCTGAATAGCTAGATGAGAGAGATTTTTAAAACTATACAAACCAATGGATTTTTTTATTAATTCGTCGCGTTTAGAGAAACACATTATAGAATGTTACCTTTTCAATAGAATTTTGAGATTTTTTTTTTCTTTTTCAAAGTTGGAGTACAATTTCATAGTTTTCGTGGAAGGGAAGAAATTGGTGTTCCCTTGCTTTTTATTTTCTCGAAGTCAAATTTAGACTGTATCTGGGAACATTGAGAATCTAGGCTCCTCTCAGAAAATTTCTGGATGTGAACTTTAAAAACACAATTTCTGATCGAAATTGCCAAGGAAAATTTTCGACACTTTCCTTGGCATTTTCCTTAAGTCTTGAAATTCAATTTTAGCTATTTTTAAAGATGATGAGAAAATTAGGGTGTTCAATTGTTCTCTCTCTCTCTCAAAATGTTTTTTGACATTACATTTTCAAAAAAAAAAAAGAAAAAAAAAAAAGAAAAGAAAAGAAAAAACAGCGTTTTTCCAAACATAGAGAATGTATTTTTCATTCCCTTTGAGTCCCTTGCAACCATCGGATCAAGAATTATGTTAAACTTTGATTCTTTTTAAAACGTCCTTAGAAATTCGTTATTGGTAGACAGTCGGATTCAGATGTTGAAGGATCTTAGGCCAGACATTTTAACGTGGCTATCTGTTGTCAAACCTTAAAAACCGAAACATTCATGAAGATACAGGAGGGCTGACTTCAGGCGTCAAGTAATTTCTCAAAATAGTTTTTGGGATGTTGAGCATGTCCCAAAATTCAAATAAGCAAAAGAAACAAAGAATAAATAAAGAAAAAAATCTTAATTTTCTTTCTTTCTCGCTAAAAGTATACTAGAACTAAAACACGTTCAGTTATTTCGGGACCTTAAAAAAGCAAATGCTTTACTCGTAATCTAATCTTTCTGAGAGTATCAAAACTGAAACAGAAAATTCTTCCTTCTGTTTAAAGCAAGATTGGTCGTTCATGTATTATGATGAGCTCGCAAACACTAACAAAACGAGGCTTCTTTTTTGACATAACTTGCGTTGAACACTAAAAAGTTCCAGTCAACTATTCTTATTTTTAAATACATATTTCTCATATTTACTGGTTTTTATCTTAAGAATGAAGGTTTTCTCCCGCTCTTTGAATACTTACTTTAGAATTATTTTAAGAAAAAGTTTTCGTGACAAATTATTTTTGAAATCCTTTTCAAACTCGGTATGCGGGTCAATAAGTGCGCTTTCTCGCCCCTGTGCACGGCCTGACACATTAAATAATACAGGGTCATTCCATATGAAATCAACAAGCCTCAAACTTGACCATCACCAATTTCAAAAAAAATTATAGGGTCGAATACGTGGATAAAGTGATACAAAAAAATGATTTTTAAAAATTTTTTCAGCTGTCAGTTTTTTGTGGGAGACCCCCTAAAAAACTCGAAAAATGGCAAAAAGTCGAATTTTGGTACACACAAAGATTCAATTTTCTCAGCTTCTATTGCAGCTAAAGTCTTTTGTTATATGTCATTTTAAAACTCTTTAAACAAGCTTTCATATGATATATGACTTGACAAATGCTACTTATAAGTGACGGTTGTTATAAGTGATGGCATTTCACAGTTAGCAATATTTCTGTATTATACACTGCTCGACATTGAAAATGCAACACCAAGAAGGAGTGGTCAGAAATTAATGCAAATTTTACCGTAGACGCACGTCACTGAGTTATGCAAATGATATGAAATGCGCAGCTCTCCGACGCACGTGAAGTAAGATATAAGAGAATGAAGTTGAAAAGTGGGCTATCTTCATGTTGGTTTTTCTGCCAGACTAACTATCGGAGAAATTTGGTTTTTGTCTCGAAGGATACGTGTGATAGGAGGAAATGCCACGCCGTCCTCAACGAAGACACTTCCAGCATATAGACGAGTTTACAAGGGGTATGGTGATCGGACTGAGAAGGGGAAGTTGGTCCATACGTCAAATTGCAGCTGATACCCACATGGATGCAAGCACTGTGCATCGGCTGTGTCGGAGATGGTTGGAAAGAGGAAATGTAGCCACATTGAGGGGTGCAGGTGCAGCCAGAGTGACGTCAGACCGCTTGGATCGACGGATTCACCGACAAGCTGTGGCGGACCCGCAAGTTACTTGTACGTCGATTCTGCAGCATGTGCAAGATACCCTGGATGTTCCTGTGTCGACCAGAACCATTTCCCGTCGACTGGTTGCACGTGGCCTGCAATCACGGCGCCCGGTAAGAAGACTGCCATTGACCTCACAGCACAGACTCCAACGTTTGGAATGGTGCCAGACCAGAGCGACGTGGATGGCAGAATGGCAAACCGTAGTGTTCTCAGATGAATCCCGCTTCTGTTTGTCCAGCGATAGTCATCGCATACGTGTGTGGCGTCGACATGGAGAAAGATCGAATCCGGCAGTAACTGTGGAACGCCCCACAGCGCGACAACGTGGCATAATGGTTTGGGGCGCTATTGCATACAATTCCGTATCACCTCTAGTTCGTATTCGGGGCACTATGACAGCCCAACGATATGTAGACAATGCAGACCTTCAGGGTCTGCCAAATGCAATTTTTCAACAGGATAACGCCCGGCCTCACAGTGCTCGAATCAGCCAACATGCTCTACGAGGTGTACAGATGCTTTCCTGGTCACCATACTCTCCTGACTTGTCACCAATCGAACATGTGTGGGACGTGATTGGACGCCGTTTGCAGAACCTGCCACTGCCTCGTTCAGAGGACGAACTGTGGCAAATGGTTAAAAGGGAATGGAGTGCCATCCCTCAGGACACCATCCGCAGGCTTATTGACTCCATGCCTAGACGTGTTTCTTAGTGCATCGCTGTCCGCGGTGGTCCTACTTCTTACTGAGCCGACGCCGTCCTCGCTCTAAATTTTGCTTATTTATTTTGAAATAAATATCACTTATTGTTCCATGCTGTCTCTGTCTTTTTACCAAATTTCATCAATTTCTGACCACTCCTTCTTGGTGTTGCATTTTCAATGTCGAGCAGTGTATATCTCCAGGAGCCATGGCTTTGCAATAAAGTGGTAATAGTGTAAAAAGTCTATGTCCCTTTTCATATAGATCTCATTGCTGTCCCATTCTGAAATTTTTACTTCATATACACTACATTGGGAAGTAATATATATATTTTTTTCAGATTTTTAAAAAATACACTTTTTGAGATATTCAAGGTCAAATAATGCTTTCGGTGACCTTGAAATTTTAACATCACGAAAACTTGTCAAGTCATATATCATATGAAAGCTTGTTTAAAGAGCTTTAAAATGACATATAACAAAAGACTTTAGCTGCAATAGAAGCTGAGAAAATTGAATCTTTGTATGTACCAAAATTCGACTTTTTGCCATTTTTCGAGTTTTTTAGGGGGTCCCCCACAAAAAACTAACAGCTGAAAAAAATTTTAAAAATCATTTTTTTGTATCACTTTATAGACGTATTCAACCCTATGATTTTTTTTGAAATTGGTGATGGTCAAGTTTTGAGGCTTGTTGATTTCACTTGGAATGACCCTACAACCAAAAATAGCATGAAATTGCATTTTCAAAAACAAAATTTTGAAAATTTCAGAGGGAAATCTCAAATTGTCCCTATTTCGGCTCATTTATGATCTGTAATTTCACCTAAAGTTGTGTTTTTAAAACTGTAGTTTCAGAAAAGTTCCAGGTCAATATCAAAATACGTAAGTTTAAAATCGACTGCAAGACAGAAAAAAAAAGTTGGGAATGCATCCCATCTTCCTTTCCTATAATAATATTACAAACAAGTTGCTGAAAATTAAGATTTTTGCGTTCAATTTCAAAAAAAAGAAAAAGAAAATTAAGATTTTTGCGGTCAATTTCAAAAAAAAAAAAAAAGAAAAATCCGGAGGGGTCCTGATTACCCCTCTCTCATCACTTCTCTCTTTTTGCTAAACACCAACGAAGATGCAGTAAAACCGAAAACAGCGTTTTCAAAAACTTTCTGTGGAGCTGCCCCCGGAAATTTTTATAGATAATTATCATTCGTCAATAATTAAGCATAATCCAAGAACAAGTCGAAATATTAAAAACATAATTGGTCATTTAATGAAAAAAAAACTTTAATGGTTTTCTTAAACTAAAGGTATTTGTGTTCGTCCCGAAACAGAATCAGCATTTAAAAGAAAATTTTCTGAAGGAAGTCTCCTGGACCCCATGTTTGTTCTGGGAAATATCCCCCCCCCCCTCTCTCAAGACCTTCAGTACTGTTGCACCCCCAGAATTAACAACCTAAGTCCGCCTATGGTTTCAGTTTGGTCCAACTTAAATGATAAGATAGTTTTACCTCAATTTAGGACCGCAATATATTTTTTATTGCAAATTATCTATTTAGCTACCAGCTTTTCTGTATTCTTGGGTAAAATTCTTTAAACATACCCGGAATGTCACCACATAATCTGCGGTTAAAAATTGGTTCACCCCTTGGTTCTTCTACGTAATTTAAATCCACCGAGATTATGCAATGGTACGCGTTTAGTTATCAAAAAAATCACTGGGAACATTATTGAGGCAATCATTTTGACTGGCAAGTTTAAAGATGAAGTAGTTCTGTTGCCACGTATCCCAATGACACCGTCAGAATCTTCAATACCCTTCAAAAGGCTACAGTTTCCCATTCGTTTAGCTTTCGCCATGTCCATTAATAAGTCCCAAGGACAAACAATGTCAATTTGCGGTTTAGATTTAGAAAATCCATGTTTTTCCCATGGGCAACTATAGGTCGCTTGCTCCCGTGTGGGAAAACCGTCCAATCTATTTTTGTTTACAAGAGACAGAAAAACAAAGAATATTGTGCACCGATTAGTGTTGAGTTAAACTGAAATTAAAAATGCTTATTATTCAAAAAATAACAAATAATATTGGCTAATTATCTACCCTACCTACATTATTAAAAAATAAAGTGTTACATTACAAAATCAAATGTTACAATAGCAATTAGCAAATTTTTAATTAACTCAATTGTTACAAGCTTGAATATAATATTTCTAAGTACTAAAATGCTACATTTTTTGTTGATTTTTTGTTTCTAGCAAACTTAGGAAATTTTTATTTGATTGTTTTCATATTTTGACCTCAAATTCATATTTATATAAAGTTGATCTCTGTAACGGTAATAAAGTTTTTCGTTTCTATTGAAACATTATAGTTTAACCCATACCTTAGCCACAGCAGCGCGTGGCCGGGTCAGCTAGTATATATATATCAGAGACGTGCCGTCTGGGTAGGCAAGGTAGGCAGTGCCTACCCATGAAGAAAACATACCAATTTTTTAATTTCATCAAATGACATGTAATGCGCTGATTTGGAAATATAAAGGCATTAAACAACGAATAGAGCAGAAAAAACCCCGGAAATGTTCATTTTTCTTCCTTAAAAAGCACCGACTACCGCTGATTTTCAACCACTGTATCTATACTGTGCGTAGTATTAGGAAGTGCACGTGCCCCGCACTTTTCTCCCCTAATGCTCGAAAAGCGGCAACGAAAGGCTGTCCGAAAAGTGCCTTTGCGGTTTCTTCTTTTCTCTGCCGAAACTTGACTACGTGATGCGCAGAACTGTACCTGTAGAGTCTGTGGCGTTTCAACGGTCTAGACGTCTTGATATCGTCTTTTGTACAGTACTGTTGAATGCTTACAGTTTGTTACTCCATTGTCGTGTTTTCTTTTTTATCAAATGCAGTAATTTTCAACTGTTTTAGGTTTTTTTTTTATATCCCGCTTTTTCGTAGGATTAAGTTGAAACTGTATCCAATATGGAAATGAGATATATAAATTATATACATATATGCAGGTGAATATTCCTGCATATATGTATTTTATTTGTATTGTAAGTAAAAATCTCTCATATTCATATTTTTTTACTACTTTTTACATTTTATGCGTTTTTAAAGATCTATATTATTCTACAAATCTTCGCATCTGCCTACCCTAGGCATTAATTGACGGCACGTGCCTGATATATATATATATATATATATATATATATATATATATATATATATATATATATATATATATATATATATATATATATATATATATATATATATATATATATATATATACACTGCTCGACATTGAAAATGCAACACCAAGAAGGAGTGGTCAGAAATTCATGCAAATTTTACCGTAGACGCACGTCACTGAGTTATGCAAATGATATGAAATGCGCAGCTCTCCGACGCACGTGAAGTAAGATATAAGAGAATGAAGTTGAAAAGTGTTCTATGTTCATGTTGGTTTTTCTGCCAGACTAATTATCGGAGAAATTTGGTTTTTGTCTCGAAGGATACTTGTGATAGGAGGAAATGCCACGCCATCCTCAACGAAGACACTTCCAGCATATAGACGACTTTACAAGGGGTATGGTGATCGGACTGAGAAGGGGAGGTTGGTCCATACGTCAAATTACAGCTGATACCCACATGGATGCAAGCACTGTGCATCGGCTGTGTCGGAGATGGTTGGAAAGAGGAAATGTAGCCACATTGAGGGGTGCAGGTGCAGCCAGAGTGACGTCAGACCGCTTGGATCGACGGATTCACCGACAAGCTGTGGCGGACCCGCAAGTCACTTGTACGTCGATTCTGCAGCACGTGCAAGGTACCCTGGATGTTCCTGTGTCGACCAGAACCATTTCCCGTCGACTGGTTGCACGTGGCCTGCAATCACGGCGCCCGCTAAGAAGACTGCCATTGACCTCACAGCACAGACTCCAACGTTTGGAATGGTGCCAGACCAGAGCGACGTGGATGGCAGAATGGCAAACCGTAGTGTTCTCAGATGAATCCCGCTTCTGTTTGTCCAGCGATAGTCATCGCATACGTGTGTGGCGTCGACGTGGAGAAAGATCGAATCCGGCAGTAACTGTGGAACGCCCCACAGCGCGACAACGTGGCATAATGGTTTGGGGCGCTATTGCATACAATTCCGTATCACCTCTAGTTCGTATTCGGGGCACTATGACGGCCCAACGATATGTAGATAATGTACTGCGGCCGGTGGCAATCCCCTACCTTCAGGCTCTGCCAAATGCAATTTTTCAACAGGATAACGCCCGGCCTCACAGTGCTCGAATCAGCCAACATGCTCTACGAGGTGTACAGATGCTTTCCTGGCCACCATACGCTCCTAACTTGTCACCAATCGAACATGTGTGGGACGTGATTGGAAGCCGTTTGCAGAACCTGTCACTGCCTCGTTCAGAGGACGAACTGTGGCAAATGATTGAAAGGGAATGGAGTGCCATCCCTCAGGACACCATCCGCAGGCTTATTGACTCCATGCCTAGACGTGTTTCTTCGTGCATCGCTGTCCGCGGTGGTCCTACTTCTTACTGAGCCGACGCCGTCCTCGCTCTAAATTTTGCTTATTTATTTTGGAATAATAAATATCACTTATTGTTCCATGCTGTCTCTGTCTTCTTACCAAATTTCATCAATTTCTGACCACTCCTTCTTGGTGTTGCATTTTCAATGTCGAGCAGTATACAGGGTGTCCACTCCAATCGTGGACCAATAGCTAATTTCTAAACCGTTAGAGATAAGCATATAGTTTATTTAGGAAAAAATCTCCAAATTACGAAAGGAATTTTGGGTCTATTCAATGTTTTTCAAAAAATCAAATTTTGAAAGAGTTACGAAATTTAAATTTTTATAGAGCGCCCCAGTCCTATCAATCATATTTAGTAAAACATTCTTGACACTGTAACGTTTAAAACTAAAAAAAAAATCACTCTTCTACCACAAAAATTGACCGAGTTATGACGTTTTGAAAAATCAAGATTTTGAAGGATTTCGCATACGGTCCCTTAAGCCATCGCTCGATGACGTCATGAAATAATGCAAAATCTTGATTTTTCAAAACGTCATAACTCGGTCAATTTTTGTGGTAGAAGAGTGATTTTTTTTAGTTTTAAACGTTAAAGTGTCAAGAATGTTTTACTAAATATGATTGATAGGACTGGGGGGCTCTATAAAAATTTAAATTTCGTAACTCTTTCAAAATTTGATTTTTTGAAAAACATTGAATAGACCCAAAATTCCTTTCGTAATTTGGAGATTTTTTCCTAAATAAACTATATGCTTATCTCTAATGGTTTAGAAATTAGCTATTGGTCCACGATTGGAGTGGACACCCTGTATATATATATATATATATAAGAATTGCTCGTTTAAAGATATTAGATGTTTAGAGGGGGGGAATAGTAAACATAATTACGGTAAGAACTTTTTTTAACTCCTACTGACGCTCATTCTTTTGTAAAATTTTAAGCTTCAAAGAAATTGTGCGCCCTTCAAAACATTCCTCGATTAGGCAACAAATTTAAGGGCGTTTCTCTGTAACTCGTATAATTGGCTGTCCGTACCGAATATTTCTAAAATAATAAAATGTAATAAAGTAATTACCTCTCTTAATACAAATACAGCACTAACAATTTGCAGCCCAGTTGTATTTGGAGAGATAACAATTTAATTTTGTTTTCTAGAAATTATCTAAGTCCTGAAAACACAGTCCCCTGGCTGTCCCAATCCTATACTCCATCCGTCGGCAACCTAAGTTGGCCGAAGATCTACTTTCCACACAAGATCGATTTGGGGGGGGGGGGGTCACGATGCATACATCGTAGACTTAAACGATGTGCTGTATGCACGGTTAAATTGAAACTATGCTGCCTTGTAATTGTAGCTCAACTCTTATCAAAAACGACTTTCATACTTTGATTTTTTTTAGTAAAATAGTTGCTTTAAATTGCTAAAAAAGTGTTACATTTACCAACTTAAAATTATTTTTTGACACGAGTGTATTATTGGTTTTAAAATTGATAAAATAGGGACTATAGAAAGTTCCAGTAAAATTTCAATTAAGTTTTGAGTTAAAAGTGAAACCTAATTTGGCTCCAGTATTAATTAATGTTAGTTCTACTCTTACAGATAGCAAGGTTCAAAATACTGCTACGATCGACTTAAAGTAGGCTAGAGATCAACTAGTTGATCGCGATCAACGGGTTGCCTACCGCTGCTATATTCTAATAATTAAAAGTAATATTTCAAAAAACCATTTAACACTTCATAAATTTGGCAATTAATATCTAAAAATAGAATAGCGCAGCTGTATTTTTGGGGGAATAAAGTCTAGAGTAACGTATTTCTGAAATTTAAAGCTGTCACATAAGTACTGTCCAAAGTTTTTTCAAACAGTCTCCTGCCACAAATTTAAAGCTGTCACAGAAAAAAATCTATTACTTTTGCAAAAGTTTTTTCGGCATGAAGTTTAACGTAATCAGTGAAAATTTGCCGAAATTACTGAGATCGGTGTGGAAACGGCACTTCGTGAAATTTCAAAGCCACATTTGTGATGAAAGTATGCATCTTGATCGTTGCGAAAACAGTCCTCTGATAAGTGATTTTATTAATGTTTATCAGTTTAGTTATGAAACATTATTTATTATATCCATGATTTGTGTCTAAATTTATGGATAATTTTGTAACTAATTATGTTCCAATTATTTTACAAATATTACACATCTAAGTGTAAATAAACAGTGCCCTGGCGACATTCCCTCGCCTAGAAATACGGCAGGGGACTTGTCCGATGTCGGTGTCATGTTTTATCTGAAAATACAAATTTCAACTGGCCCTCTTTTGAACCAAAGTAATGGATTCATTTCCTGAGCATTAGTATTATATGGGCGATTCTCTGTAAACTGGTAATTGGCTGTCCGGACTGAGTATTTTAAAAATAATAAAGTGTAATAAAGTAATTATCGCTCTTAATACAAGTAAAGCATTAATTCTTTGTTGCCCAATTGTATTTGGAGTGATAACAATTTAATTTTTTTTTTCTAGAAATTATCTAAGCGCCAAAAACACAGTCCCCTGGCTGTCCCAATCCCATAGTCTAACTGTTAAAGATAGTATTTCAAAAAACCTATTAACACTACAAAAATTTGGTAATTAATATCTAAAAATAGAATAATGAAGCTATATTTTTCTTATGAAATAAGGTATAATTACGTGTTTCTAAAACTTAAAATTGTCATGTAAATTCTGTCCGGAGTTTTTTCAAACAGTCCCCTGCAACAAATTCAAAGCTGTAATACGAAAAATCTATAACTTTTGCAAATTCTTTTTGGCATGAAGTTTAAAGTAATCAGTGTGAATTTGCCGAAATCGCCGACTTTGCTTAGTTTGAGAGCCACATTTGTGATGAAAGTATGCATCAGGGTCGTTGCGAAAACAGTCCTCTGGGAAGCGATTTTATTAATGTCAATTAATTTAATTATAAAACATATTAGTTATTATGTCCACGATTTGTGCCTAAATTTATAGGTAGTCTCGTAACTAATTATGTTCCAATAGTTTTGCAGATATTACGCAACAAAGAGCAAAAACACAGTCACCTGGCACAGTCCCCTGCCTAGTTATACTAGGCGGGGGACTTACCCCCTGTCATGATTTATCGGAGAAACACAAGCTTCAATTGGCCCTCTTTCAAACCAAAGTAATTGACTCATTTTCTGAGCAATAGAATTATAATTATACGAACATTTCAAAAAAACCGTGCCCGGACAGATTTCGTGTGAAAAATGACGAGTTTACAGAGAATCGCCCATATAAGGCAGCGCCCCTAAGCCAAGGCTAAGGCAGAAACATGCAATACACCACCAACTCGTTTATTCCATTCATAACGGATGGAATAAACGAGTTGGTGGTGTATTGAATTTTTTTTATAATGGTAAGACCACATCAAAAAAATTTGCCTGGGACAGATTCTGTATGGAAAATTTCGGGTTTACAGAGAATCATAATTAAAGCTAACAAGAACTGACTTCCTTTAAATATTGAACGGCTTTCATCTGAAGTAAAGTTACACTTTTAAAAATGAAAGCAAATTTGTCTAACAAGAAATGGAGGGAATCTTGCAGTTAGGCTACATTATACTCTACTTTTACCAATTAAAATCAAGCATAAATTTTCATGGTATTCTAAACAAAATAATAAAGGGTGGTTGTGGTAATTATCATAGGAATTTTTATTTCAATGTAAAATACGTTTGGATCTTCGGTTAAAAAGTTTTCCGGGTTTTATTTATCGAAAAGGATTTTTTTACGTAAAAACTTCTTTAGGTGCATTGGGCATTTCAAAAGACGGGCAAAACAATTAAACTCGCGACACTATTACCGTTACCTCTGCATATAAGTATGCACATATAATATATTGTGTATGTACCTACATAGATACACACGCATGTTGGCTTCCTTTGAGATAGGAAAAAAACCGTTGAACTCGCGACACTGTTACCGTTACCTCTACATATAAGTATCTACATACAAGGTGTTTCCAAAAAGTTCGGTGAATTGGTACGATAAAAACAGAATGCTAATTGTAAATACCTTTGTTAACCTTTGAAATACTCCCCACCAGCTGCGACACACTTCTGACAACGTTCGTATAACGATTGAAAACGGTTGGAGAGTTCTTGATGTGGAATCGTTCTCACAATAGCCGTCACATGGTTCTGGAACGTGAAGAAATTTTGCATTTGCCCAAATCTTCATGGATACTGTCCGTTTACCAATGACCAGTTCTTGTGCTATTAACAGCGAAGTCAACCGCCGATCTTTTGTTAGAATCACTCGCACACGTTCAGTGTTTTCTGGTATCCTACTTGTGAAGATTCCTTACCAGCACGAAAGCGTACAAACCAATCACACACGCATTTCCTCTCTCTATACTCATAGCACCCTGCTCGTGCACATACACCAACATGTCATGGGTTTCTGTTGCTGTTTTCCCCAATTTGCATAACTTAATTTTATACAAATTTAAATTAATTACATAACTTAATTTTGTTTGATTTAAGGCATGCTCCCCATGACGCATACTATACTCGATCCACTCAATTGCACTGAATGCTTAAAAGCTCTGCACTAGAAGCGTCGATCTAAAACCAACAGAGGTTAGGTGCAGGCCTGAACGTGGTTCTTCCGTCACAGATTCCTTACCAGCACGAAAGCGTACAAACCACACGCATTTCCTCTCGCTACTCATAGCACCCTGCCGTGCCTGCACATAAACCAACATATCATGGGTTTCTGTTGCTGTTTTCCCCAATTTGAAGCATAGCTTAATTTTGTTTGATTTAAGGCATGCTCCCCATGACGCATACTATACTCGGGCCACTCAATTGCACTGAATGCTTAAGCTCTGCACTAGAAGCCTAGATCTAAAACCAACAGAGATCAGGTACAGACATGTCTGTGCGTGTGTCTGCACAGTTCCGCATGCTTCTATCAAACTATTAATGCCCACTTTTGAGACCATCCATCGAACTGTTTGGACACATATATTGTATATTGGCCCCGTTTACCCGAGAGTTGAGTTCAGACGATTCAAAAAATACGCGCATAAGTTTTCAAGTTTTCACTCCTGTCGGCACTTCTGACGTGCCACTGTTACTTCTTTTTTTTTTTTACTTCGTGGTTGGAGAAAGGGGGGAGGGGATTTGTCTTAACTCAAAGGAGTAGCACAGGCAACACTTTATGAGTACAGCTAATGACTAATAAAAGTATGCCCAGATCAAACGAAATGAGAAATAGCACATCAAACCCGTTTGAATTTCAATCTTCTTTTTATGTGTACAAAGTATACTAATTATGTTTGCTCTGATGGCAAAGAAAAAACTTTACAGACAAAAGAGCTACGATTTGAAATGGTTTACTACATTTTATATGAATGACAATCCAGATAAAAGCCGAAAGACCCTATGCGAAAGAAACTGCACTACACTTGGATTCTGCTTTGAACATAACGCTTTACTATAAAAATAAAGCTATTCCAAGTTAAATATCCACCATCTTAAGATGCTGGTACTTAAGAATTTTATAAAACTTAATTAGACTGTCGCCACGCAAAAAGAAGATGTAATCACAAGGTAGAGAATATTCTTTGAGGACATGAAAAATTCTTCCCACCTTCAGTAAATAAATCTGAGCAAGTTTGCTACACACACACAAAATGATCTGTTTACTTCAAGACATAAGCCGGTTTAGTTTTTTCAACAAAAGATCTTTTACTTCGCTTAGAAAAATTTGTCGTTCACCGAAGAATTTGCGAGCAAGAAGATTTTGCTGAATGCGTGTTTATTAAGTGCAGATGGGCTTCGCATAAGTTTGGTTTCAGTGCTCTTAGGAAATATCCGAGAACTAGTTTTCTTTTTTTTTCTCTCTCTCTCTAAAAGCTTAAATCATCGACTCACTTTTCCGCTAAGACTTTGAGTTTCAATTAAAATCAATGTTAGAGTACGCTACTCTGGTGATAATTAAGCAAATCAGTTGTGAAATTCTAAAAATTTTTCTGCATTTCTCTTCATGGCCTCTATTGCACACTAGTTTAATTGTAAAAATTATTTAAATGCAAATTTAATAATTATTTTCAGAAAAGGAAATATGGATAATGAATTACAGTGCCATAAAAAATGTAAATTAAGACAGTTTATGTTTTAAATCACAATTGTGATCAGAGTAATTTTGAAATACACGATATAATGTTAAAAATTAAAGTGAAATGTTGATAACTCTACAAAAACAAGCAGTTACAAAAAATTTAAACATCGCAGCTTATTCCGGGGAGCGCCCCGGTATTTCAATAGTTTCGACCGGTTCCCCATGAAAAACAAATATATTTGCGAAAAGGTTTCCTGAATCACTACAAGTTTCATTCATCCTAGCTCATCAATATTGAGGATAACATTTTGAATACGGTTTTATTAGCTTCACATTTGGGTTTGTTTGTATGTATGTATGTAATTCTCAATAAAAGATAAAATTCACGTTCTTTACAAATATAAAAGTAATATATTTAATACTATTAGTAATACTAAAGGCTAAACTATATTATTACATGTTGATGTATTATAAGTGTTTCAGTTACTTGTATGTAACTCTGAATAAAAGATGAAATCTACGTTCTTTGCAAATATAAAAATAATATATTTAATGCTATAATCTCTACTAATAATAAAGCTGAAGGTGGGTCTGTCTTTCCTTCTTTCTGTCTGTTACGCGCGTAGCGCCAAAACCGTTCGGTCGGTTTTCACGGTCGGCTGTAACAATTGTTTTTATAATCCCGGAATTCAAGGCTTACCTTCAGTAAAGCAAGCCAAACGATTCTAAAATGGTTAAGCTCGAGAATAAAATTTGTTTGAAAATAGAGATGAAATGAATTATTTTATCAACGGAAATCAACTTTTCATGTCGTTACCATAGTTACGTGTTCATACTTATTTTTGTTTCGTTCTTTTTCCAGCGTTGCCAGACGTAGTATTTTTTATACTACGGTAGTATTTTTTGGCCCAAATAAGGAGCGTAGTATTTTTTTGGCAACCCTGTTTCCAATATACTAATGACTTAATTAAAAGATTTGGCGGATTTTCTTTTCATTTTCATAGATTTCGCATTTCAGCAATATTGATTTTGGCAACGTTTGGAAACAGTAGTAGGCGAGTCTATCGCCCATTTAGTGAGAAAGGGAGGATACCCAAAGCACAAATATTAACCAAATATCGTATAAATTGCGACATTGCATTGTTCTTTTTAAAGTGTTTCATTTCGGCAAATGTAATTGGTTTGTTTTTAAAGCTAGGAAAGGAAACTTTCTTCTTCTTTCAAATTTTGGTAAGATTTCTGTTTGTTTCTGTGAGCAACAAAATTGTTCTTATTTTCTCTTTTGGCTTATTTTTGTGCATCTCCCCTTGGGGTTACATTCGATTATCCCAAGGGGGTGTTAAACCCCTTTTATGGAGTAAATCAATCAGTGTTAATTTCAACGCAGACACAAGTGATATGAATTGGCGCGACAACTTGGCGATATATCGCCAAGCCTTCGGTCGCCAAGTATTTGTCGCCAATTCGGCGATTTTATAAAAAAAAATTTGGGGGGGGGTTCAATTTGGCGCTATTGGCGATATTTTGCGAAAAATCCACTGAATGATGTTAAAATCGGCGATATTTAGGAGATTAATCATTGTAAAACATTTTTTTGCAATGTTTCGTGGCAAACTAGGAATATAAATGTTTGAACTGTTATCTTGATCACTCCAAGCACTATTTTAGCACTTAAGTCATCTACTAAGAAATTTACACGTAAAAGGAAGTAGTGTGGGGTCCATACCAGATTTTTATATCATATACTTTGAAGGAATTATAGTTGAATTATAACTAAAATAAGAGCATTTTTTCTGCTGTATCAATTATTTTACAAATGAACTTTCAATTTTATACCACGGGCAAAGCCGTGCGGGTACCGATAGTTTACTAGTCTAAAAGCTAAACTATGCTACATTTGGATGCATGTAAACTTAGCGGATATCCTCTAAAAGCGTATTTTTAAGTTTTTTAAACTCTAATTTAATTATTAGCTACCATAGTGTGAAAATACACTGCTCGACATTGAAAATGCAACACCAAGAAGGAGTGGTCAGAAATTGATGAAATTTGGTAAGAAGACAGAGACAGCATGGAACAATAAGTGATATTTATTTCAAAATAAATAAGCAAAATTTAGAGCGAGGACGGCGTCGGCTCAGTAAGAAGTAGGACCAACGCGGACAGCGATGCACGAAGACACACGTCTAGGCATGGAGTCAATAAGCCTGCGGATGGTGTCCTGAGGGATGGCACTCCATTCCCTTTTAACCATTTGCCACAGTTCGTCCTCTGAACGAGGCAGTGGCAGGTTCTGCAAACGGCGTCCAATCACGTCCCACACATGTTCGATTGGTGACAAGTCAGGAGAGTATGGTGACCAGGAAAGCATCTGTACACCTCGTAGAGCATGTTGGCTGATTCGAGCACTGTGAGGCCGGGCGTTATCCTGTTAAAAAATTGCATTTGGCAGAGCCTGCAGGTAGGGGATTGCCACCGGCCGCAGTACCTTATCTACATATCGTTGGGCCTTCATAGTGCCCCGAATACGAACTAGAGGTGATACGGAATTGTATGCAATAGCGCCCCAAACCATTATGACAAGTTGTCGCGCTTTGGGGCGTTCCACAGTTACTGCCAGATTCGATCTTTCTCCACGTCGACGCCACACACGTATGCGATGACTATCGCTGGACAAACAGAAGCGGGATTCATCTGAGAACACTACGGTTTGCAAATCTGCCATCCACGTCGCTCTGGTCCGGCACCATTCCATACGTTGGAGTCTGTGCTGTGAGGTCAATGGCAGTCTTCTTAGCGGGCGCCGTGATTGCAGGCCACGTGCAACCAGTCGACGGGAAATGGTTTTGGTCGACACAGGAACATCCAGGGTACCTTGCACGTGCTGCAGAATCGACGTACAAGTGACTTGCGGGTCCGCCACAGCTTGTCGGTGAATCCGTCGATCCAAGCGGTCTGACGTCACTCTGGCTGCACCTGCACCCCTCAATGTGGCTACATTTCCTCTTTCCAACCATCTCCGACACAGCCGATGCACAGTGCTTGCATCCATGTGGGTATCAGCTGCAATTTGACGTATGAACCAACCTCCCCTTCTCAGTCCGATCACCATACCCCTTGTAAAGTCGTCTATGTGCTGGAAGTGTCTTCGTTGAGGACGGCGTGGCATTTCCTCCTATCACACGTATCCTTCGAGACAAAAACCAAATTTCTCCGATAATTAGTCCGGCAGAAAAACCAACATGAACATAGCCCACTTTTCAACTTCATTCTCTTATATCTTACTTCACGTGCGTCGGAGAGCTGCGCATTTCATATCATTTGCATAACTCAGTGACGTGCGTCTACGGTAAAATTTGCATGAATTTCTGACCACTCCTTCTTGGTGTTGCATACTCAATGTCGAGCAGTGTATATTCTTCTGAGTACATAGCTTGTTTCTACCTGAAATGTGAATTGAATTTCTATCTGAAAAATCAGCTTCTTTACTAAGTCTTTCGTCTTCAGCTCAGTTACTTCTTTTCCTGATTGACTAAGCCCCTTATAAGAGCAAAATTCGGTCTCTGGATATTGCAGCCTTGCAATAAGTGCAGAGGCAGACAAGCTATTCCGCATTTGCGTGCAGTTCCGCCGTGACTTCCGTCAGATTTGCTTCAGCAGTTGTCCTGCTCAAAATGCTTCTTCTTATTATTTCCCTCATTGTTATCTTACCTATCACCCCTATTTTGGTAAGATCAGAGAAGACCTGACGCGCAGACAGTAGTAAAGGATCTCCCCTTTTAAAGGCAGTCCTTCAGCCGCAGGTTTAGGTCTTCAGGGGTGTAGGAACCGGGGGAGCTGGGGGAGCTCTGGCTCCCCCTGGAATATTTCAGATCGGCTCAGCTTCCCCGGAAAAATTACTTTACTACAACATTTTGTTGCACATTTTTTCCTCAAACCTATTTTCAAATATGCGATCTACTTCTCCTAGGAAGTTCACGCAATGTCGCCAAAAATTGTCAAAAGTCATTTTTAAAGGCACCATTTGGATCTTTTCTCGTTAGAGATGCTTCAGATTTTCTATTTGTGAGCAAATATTCAGTCTAAAACTAAGTTTATATTAAAAATGCAAAAGTGTAGTTAAACTTGTCGTCTGTCTGAGGAAAGAGATATAAGCTATGTTTTTAAATTCCTTTTACTTACAAAAAATGTTTCTTTGAACATTTGTAACTTTATAATTGATCTTGTGTGCAAAGGGGCAAAAAGTGTGTCTTGCCCTCCCCCCCCCCCCCCCAGAAAGCGCAAAGATCTGGAATTGCGGCGGGCTCACCCTTTTATACAAAGTTCCTGCGCCACTGGGTCTTTTTTACAACTTAACACATACATAATATAGAATACATTGTAACTAAATATCTTTGGGCTATGGTTATTGGTCAAATTGATAACATGGGAAATGGTTACAAGGACCAAACTCTAAATTGGATTGCATGATAAAAATAGAAGCTTTTTTTTCTGAAGAAATACTGTTTATTGTTTGTTGTCGCGTGAATAGTTCAACAAATGCTGCACAAAGAGGGGTACCATTGCACCCGAGAGAGATTGAACTTCTTTATTTACATTTAAGACAACACAAGAAAGATTTACAGCACAAAGAGAAGAAATAACACCCAGGGCACAGGCAGAAATCAAACCCGCGACCTCTTGCTTTCTAGGCGAAACTTCTACCTCTGAGCCACCGAAGCTCCATATTGTTTATTCAAAAAATCTGGTATGGACCCCACACTACTTCCTTTTACGTGTAAATTTCTTAGTAGTTGCCTTAAGTGTTAAAAAAAGTGCTTGGAGTGAGCAAGGTAACAATTCAAATATTTACTCCCCTAATCTACCACGAAACACAACAAAAAATATTTTACAATGGTTATTTTTCTAAATATTGCTGATTTTTATATCATTCAGTGAATTTTTCGCAAAATATCGCCAATAGCGCCAAGTTAAACCCAAATTCAAAAAAAAAAAAAAAAAAATCGCCAAATTTGTCGCCAACTTGGCGATAGGTCGCCAAGTTGGCGTCAAACACTTGGCGACCAAAAGCTTGGCGACATGTCGCCAAGTGGTGGCGCCAATTCATATCACTTGAGTCTGTATTGAAATTAACATTGATTTACCCCAAAAAAGGAGTAAAAGACCCCTTTGGGAACATTCGAACGCAATCACAAGGGGAGGTGCACAACTAGACCCCCCTCAGAGCCTACGTACCAAGCTAGAAGTTTCTACGGTATATAGTTTTTGAGTTATGCGAGCCACATCCGCACATACGTACATACAGATGTCACGAGAAAACTCGTCGTAATTTACTCGGGGGTGGTCGAAATTGATTTTTCGGCTGTTTGTATGTTGTTAGGTACATATACACGTGCTGACAGGTCGAAAAAACTACGCGACATTCATTCAGGGGTGAGCAAAGTCAAAATTTAGACAGAAATTTGAGTGAAATTTTTTTCGTGATCACAATACTTCCTTTACTACGTAAAAGGAAGTAAAAAGGAAATAAAAATAAAGTTGTACAATAACTATTTTTCAAAGGGAAAAGAAATCTTCTGAAAAACCTAAGTGGGCAGAGTGTAAATTGCTTTCTGAATTCCTGCAAATTTAAAAAGAAAAGTGAGATTGTGGTGCCTTTGTCCTTCGAGCAGATATTATCAAATGGAGGGAGCAAGTCATTGGGTTAGAAAAAGCTGAAACGAAGATCCCAAGTCACATGGCTCAATATCGGCGAATGAGAGACACGTTTCGCGTAAAACAAGTGACAGAAACCTGAATTCTTCCAACTTTTACTTTAAAATATGTCACGTGACTCGAGATCTGTGTTTCTTTCAACAATGGGGGAGTTTTCTTCAGTCAAAAGTACTACTTTTGTCACTGAAATTGATAGAATGATATAAAAAAATAACATGGGCCCGGGAAATACTTTAATTTTCCCAACAGTTTATTTTTTATTAATTTTTTAAATACCCTCCTTGAAAACGGGGAGTGGTTTTTGTGACGTCAGCGGTGCACCTAACATCTCTCTTTCCAATAATAACACCATTTCGCATGACTTGAGTTGTCCAGTCGCAGGAATCTTTGACGTCACGACCTTCGTCAGCTCACTACAACCAATTGGATTTCGCGCTTATGTGCACCACTGACGTCATGCGCAGATGTTTTTTTTTTTTTTTTTCCGGTATAGCATCTGCGCACCGGCTAAAATAATTCATAAAAAATATAAAACTGTGTCAAAACATAAAAAAAAGGTCAATTCCTATGTTTTGAAGCATGCTCTTTCAGAAAAAAAAAATACTTTTGAAATTTCGGAAACTCCCCCATTGAAGACCTCACTCCCTCCACTTTTATTCCTTCTCAATGGTTTTGTCACTAAACCCTTCAATTATTCAACTGATTACAGAAATACTCAAGTTCGAACGCACTTTACTTCCTAAGCTTCTTAAAAGTCTTAAACTCTCCCTTTCTCTCTTAAACTATTTCTGCACCTTTATTGCACAGATCCTACTCCAAATTTGTTGTGTCTTCACTAAGTAAACTTCTCTCTTCCTCCGTTATTTAAACCGTTGTTTGCTTTTGCCCTCGCGTCAGACAACACTGCATTTTAAACCCTCGGGTACTTCCTCCAGTTTATTGACGGTATGCTCAGCTTTTTTGTGCATTTTTGAAGTAGTTAAACGCGCGTGTCTGGTTTCTTAAACGTTTATTAAATTCTAAACGAGTCGGAATTTTAGATGATATTGAAAGGGTTTCAATATTTACTAACGATTAACTGCAGATCTGTAATTGCTTATCTATCCGTACTATTTGCGTGAAACTTTCCGGATTGAAGTATGAAATAATTTATTATAATTTCAATAAAGAAAGAGCATTTAATTTTTAATTTCGAACTTGATAATCATAGCACTTCATTCTTACTCAATCTGAATGAATATTTACGTTCATGTTAATTCTGCTCCTCAAATCCATTTTAACGTGAGTCACACTATTAATAATTAGCAGGAGAGCGCAAAAAGTTTTCTGCATACAACGATTGGAAATCGCGCTCTGAACACAGGTAAATTACTAAAGCCGAGTTTTTTTTTTTTTTTTTCTTTTCTTTTTTTTTCAAATATAAAATTACGTTTTATGACTCAGCGGGGAATAGGGTCGTATAATGCAGCAATCACTTGAAAGTTCTCATTTTTTGACTTACGTGAATTTGGTCATGAGGTACAGAGTTCTAAGTGCTATTATTTTGTGAACTTGTTTTAGAGATTATTCTGATTTATTCCACTTTTATTTACAACAAAATACATATGTTTTAATTTAATTCGATTAATTTTATTTTAAATTTTTGCAACTTTCAAAATTCTTAAATTCGGAATTCAAGGAGCAACTTCTCACCTATCAGTTACCTGCTTGCGTACATGTAGTTCCACTTTCGATTTGAGAGCGAAGAGCCCCCCCCCCCCCCAAAAAAGAGAGAGAGAGAGAGAGATTGTTAACTACACTGTAAAAGGAATTGCCAAACGTTGCTGGAAAATTTCGAGCAGCTAATTGGGCCTATTTTGTAACATATCTGGCAAAAAACAGGAATGTTTTCCACTAAACGACAGTAACCTTCCTGAAATTAACTCTAAATCTTTTTTTTTTTTTTTGGAAGGGTTCTGAAACCTTTCCAATAAATGCTAGTCACGGCGCTGGTGTAAATCATGAACCTTCAGGGAAAACTGAGTTGTTTGTATTTAAATCTTGGCGTCTCTCTGATTTACCAGTATCAAACAACGTAGAACGATGCTGATTTCAAAAATACTTAGTTTAGTTGAATAGGTCAAAAGGACAGCAAATGCAAGTTTTAAATTGAAAACTTCGGAAAGTTGTCACCCACAACCCATCACCCAGGCCCGTCATTTAGGGGAAAGGGGGGGGTGAATTGCCCCCCCCCTGGCTATGAGAAATCAATGTATTTACATATAAGTGGCCGTGGTTTTTTATGTTTTCTGATGAAATTGCATTGTGTTTGGACCCTTTGCCCCCCCCCCTGGAAAAACTTGAAATGACGTCCCTGCCATCACCCCTTTTTTAAGTTGAATGCTTCGCGAGTGCCAGGGCGCGGCTTTCACTAACGGACGTAGTCACGAATACGTGTTTGTTTTCTTTTTAAATTGTATTTACAGATAAAAATTATTTAGACAAAGCTGGTTTTGAAATAAAGCGCACTTAATTTGTTTTTATTTTTCAAGTTATTCAAAAAAATGACCAATGCTTTGTTTTGTTCTTCCTAAATACACTGCTCGAGATTGAAAATGCAACACCAAGAAGGAGTGGTCAGAAATTGATGAAATTTGGTAAGAAGACAGAGACAGCATGGAACAATAAGTGATATTTATTTCAAAATAAATAAGCAAAATTTAGAGCGAGGACGGCGTCGGCTCAGTAAGAAGTAGGACCACCGCGGACAGCGATGCACGAAGAAACACGTCTAGGCATGGAGTCAATAAGCCTGCGGATGGTGTCCTGAGGGATGGCACTCCATTCTCTTTCAACCATTTGCCACAGTTCGTCCTCTGAACGAGGCAGTGGCAGGTTCTGCAAACGGCGTCCAATCACGTCCCACACATGTTCGATTGGTGACAAGTCAGGAGAGTATGGTGGCCAGGAAAGCATCTGTACACCTCGTAGAGCATGTTGGCTGATTCGAGCACTGTGAGGCCAGGCGTTATCCTGTTGAGAAATTGCATTTGGCAGACCCTGAAGGTAGGGGATTGCCACCGGCCGCAGTACATTATCTACATATCGTTGGGCCGTCATAGTGCCCCGAATACGAACTAGAGGTGATACGGAATTGTATGCAATAGCGCCCCAAACCATTATGCCACGTTGTCGCGCTGTGGGGCGTTCCACAGTTACTGCCGGATTCGATCTTTCTCCACGTCGACGCCACACACGTATGCGATGACTATCGCTGGACAAACAGAAGCGGGATTCATCTGAGAACACTACGGTTTGCCATTCTGCCATCCACGTCGCTCTGGTCCGGCACCATTCCAAACGTTGGAGTCTGTGCTGTGAGGTCAATGGCAGTCTTCTTAGCGGGCGCCGTGATTGCAGGCCACGTGCAACCAGTCGACGGGAAATGGTTCTGGTCGATACAGGAACATCCAGGGTACCTTGCACGTGCTGCAGAATCGACGTACAAGTGACTTGCGGGTCCGCCACAGCTTGTCGGTGAATCCGTCGATCCAAGCGGTCTGACGTCACTCTGGCTGCACCTGCACCCCTCAATGTGGCTACATTTCCTCTTTCCAACCATCTCCGACACAGCCGATGCACAGTGCTTGCATCTATGTGGGTATCAGCTGCAATTTGACGTATGGACCAACCTCCCCTTCTCCGTCCGATCACCATACCCCTTGTAAAGTCGTCTATATGCTGGAAGTGTCTTCGCTGAGGACGGCGTGGCATTTCCTCCTATCACACGTCTCCTTCGAGACAAAAACCAAATTTCTCCGATAATTAGTCTGGCAGAAAAACCAACATGAACATAGCCCACTTTTCAACTTCATTCTCTTATATCTTATTACTTCACGTGCGTCGGAAAGCTGCGCATTTCATATCATTTGCATAACTCAGTGACGTGCGTCTACGGTAAAATTTGCATGAATTTCTGACCACTCCTTCTTGGTGTTGCAATTTCAATGTCGAGCAGTGTATTTTTATTTTCCTTCTCAATGAGTAAAGGAATTATAACAATTCATGAAATATTTTCATTATCTTAACCCATTAATGCCTAGCGTCCCTTTTTAGGGACGGTCCAAAAAAGGGTCTGAATTTCCGCAAAATGAACATTTCAAAGAAATAATAGTGTTCAATAAGTACCTTGGTATTGTTTCAATTCGTTATTAACAGATTGCAGCACATAACCATTGTAAAGTGTGTTCTGTAGCAGTTTTAATATGATCTTTATCAAAAATCACATCGTTCACAATTTCAAGAAAAAAAGCTAAGTTTTCAAAGTTATTTCCAGTTTATGTTAATTGCTGATTTTATTTCTTCTTATAAAATGTCTTTTTAAATATTATATCGTAGGCAGAAAAAAATTCAGTAAAAAAAGTCTGTACCCTCTGGGGTCTATCGTAACTTTTAAAGGACGATTTTTGTTTCCTTAATAAAAAAAATTGTTATTTTTTACATAATATTTTTTTTAATTATTTTTCCTATCCACTAAACGCTGTTTGTAACCTGTTAACAAAATATCTTTGGAAAAAAAATGTCAGGCATTAATGGGTTAAAGCAAGAAGAGGGATACAGACAAGGGTTTTAGAAACAAAGCAATTTTTAGTTTTGCTTGTTTTCGAAAAATAATAATAGTAATAATAACAATGCATTATAGCAATATTTTTAGAAAAAAAAGGATAGCTATGCATGGAATCATTCGGAAGTTATCCAAAAACGGAATAATGACGATAATTAACCATCTATTTATCAGTACATTCGTTTGTTTCAATGAAAAATTAAAAGTAGCATAAATATATACAATGACCCAGAGAAATCTATCTTTACATATCCACATAGAAAGTACGTCGTTCGGGTTCATGAAATAAAGTCCCAAATATCCGACAATGTTTCTTGGAAACATTTTCTTCGCATATCTTATTCCACTTTGGTCAAGTGCCAAGAAATATTTCCACATTCAGAATCTTATAGGATTCTATTTCATGCATCATAATTTATTTCTTCGTAAAAACTAATGATGCAAATTACTAAACTGTTCATTTTCATCCGCTTACACGTATTGTTGTTTTTTCCAAGAAAACTATCTCCTGACATTAGCGTATTGCATTAAAAAAAATCAACAAAGTACATTCGTTCAGATTGAAGCGTTAATAAAACAATCAAAATAATAAAACGAATATGTTTAAATAAATTTCAAACACGTGTTTTGGAGTTTCACAGAACCCATTCTCCGTGGAAGAAAACACTGAGCGTAAATTTAAAGCAGTGTTGGTTTTCAGTTTTTACACCTCCGCCCCCAAATTTTTCACACAAAAATTATTTTGCCTCCCCCATCTCCCTAATTTCTATAACAATTTGATTTAATAAATGCTATCCCAGGGCTACAATTTTTTTAATGGGCTCTGCTAGCGCGTTCGATTGTTAACTGAAAGGACGGTGGCTCAAACTTATTGGGGACAATGCAATGGGTTTTAATTTGCAAAAAAAATGGCTATCGCATGAATGACTGATAGAAGCTATGCATTTATAGAATAATGTAAGATTTCATGTTGAAGCTGATAATGTCGAGTTAATAAATTTATCATCAGGCCGAGCATCAACTCATCGGATTTTGCTCGGCCGATCAACAAACTCCTCGTAAACTGATCCTACGCACGATGACATCGTTCCGATCAGTATCCGAGCACGGTTTTCGATGAGCTACTTTTCATCGGAAAGCGATATCCTTCCGATCAAGTTTCCCGATGAAATTCCTCGGCACGGGACTGTTCTGCTCGTAAATTGCTCCAAATCTCATCGGATTCTCATCGGATTTTGCTGCTCGGATTCTGCTTGGCCGATGAGACATATTGGATCATCGGCCGATGAGAATTTCATCGGGTTTCGATGAACGGCCGATCATCGGCCGATGAGATGATGCTGCTAGGGTTAACTGTATTAATTGAATTTTATTTCGAATTGTCGTTTCAATTTTCGCTCAATGTTTCAAACATATAAATAAATAATAAATATTAAAATAAATAAATAAAAACTGAAAAACATAAATTTAAAAAAAAAAAACTAATTAGTAGAAAAATGATAATGCTCGCAGAGAATGATTGAAAAAATTTCAAAGAAATTATTTCAATAACATTTTAAAAAATCTTCGTACTTGTGTGCATCAAAACAAAATAATATTCACAGATGAATACATCATCTTAAGGCCATGCTCAATACACGCCCGATATTGCACGATTTTCACCACGCGCCTGAAAGTACAAAGACCGAAATATCCAGTTTCATTGACAAGATTTCAAAGTAATAGCCAATAAGCCTTTCATTTCTGAAAGCGACGTGCGAAGGAGAAGCAGCAGAAATTGGATAAATTCTCATCATCCATAGCATTCTGGAGGTGCAATTTATGATAATTTTAACAATAATCCAATTACTCTGTTGCGTAATACGCTCTCTGACGGAATATAAATTAGGCAGAAAATGAACTTTACTCCGAGATTTGAAGAGGAAAACTAACACTTTGGAGATAAAATATCGTTTATGACTGCAATAAATTTTGCTTCGGAATCAATAACGCAGTGGCTGTTACTCGCAGAAAACTTCAACTATCTTCTAAAATTCAAAGGTTGAGTTTGAGTATAGGCTCAAACAAATCGAGTTTGATCTTTTTTTTTTTCGGGGACACACTGCAAAAAACTGAACTGTTATTTTTACAGAATAATACTGGGACCCGAGGTTCCAATTTAAAACTGTAAAATGCCCAGTAATAAACTGTGAGACTAGCAATTTTACAGTTTCTAATTGTAAAAGAAATTTTAGTTTATTCCCGTAAAATTTAGCTGTATTGTACTGTAAAAACAACAGTATAATACTGGCAGCAGAGGTTCCAGTTTAAAACTGTAAAATGCAAGGGAATAAACTGTAAAATAAGTAACGTGAAGACTATGGTCAGTGCCGTCCTTAACCTATTTGGGGCCTTGAGCACATAAGGATAATGAGGCCCCATATTACCTTGACAGAGCAACAATTTTGTTAGAATAGAAGAAGAAATTACTGTCTGATTTTCTTAGGTAAAACCTTCTGCGTATTTACGCAAGCATCAAGTCTTCAACAATCAGGGGAACAAGAAGCATTTTGAGCCGTATCAAACAACGTAGAATGATGCTAATTTCAAATACATAGTTTAGTTGAATGTGTCAAGAGGGTAGCAAATGCAAGTTTTAAATTGAAAACTTGTGCTGTGCTAGCAGCGGTTTTTAAAGACTGATAGTACATAAGAGCGAGACTACAATTGTATGTTTATTTCTTTATAGCCGTCACATTAAAAAACAATTAAAGTGCATTTCACCTGTATGCCACTTCTTTTTGATTTTGAGATAATAAGTCTATATCTAGAACTGGGGGGCCCTCTTGATTGCGAGGTCCTGATCACGTGCCCAGGGCCGTCGCGACCGGGGGGGTGAGAGGGGTGTCTCACCCTCCCAGCGATTTTTTCCAGTCGGCAAAATGAGTTTGATTCGGAATTTTTAATGTTTCAGATTTTCAAAACCTTTTTTTAATTAAAAAAAATGCTCAATCACACATGTACAGTTACACGACCGTTTGGAATTATTTTACCGACTGTTCCCTTTAACGTATCATCTCCTGGGAATTTTGACCGACTAGGCTCATGTGTTACGGCGACGTCAATCGTCAGATTCACTAGAATCGGCATTTTTCCTTTTTCAAATTCAGGATTCACGAAATGCTTCATTTCCCCTATAGTACACATGTACACAGATTTATAATTTGTCAGAATACCATGTTTGGTAATAATGCTTCATGTTCATTCTGTTAATTTCATATCTCAGACACAGAACTTTTTCAACTGCTCACCGAATGCTTATTTTGCCGACTGCTCAATTTGCCGACATAATAAGTGTTCACTCAGTGAATTCGGCTCTAAAGTCGGCATTTTTGCTTTGATTCTGAATTCAAAATTTTTGAGTTAAGTAATAAGTAGCTTTTTTTTAGAGCCATGTTTACATTTTCACTTTTTATAAAAAAAAGGAAAAAATAAAAACATGTACCGTTTGATCGTAGACAACTGTTCAGTTCATTTGAAAGAAAATAAATCATGTCAGCGACTTCTTCTTTTACTGCAATCTTAACTTGCCGGTAGTTACTTCAACAAAGTCTCATTTTGCCAACATTATACCGAGGGATGCGCCGAACTCAAATTTATGTGATGGAAGGAAATCATGTCACTTTGCCGAATGGTAAAATACGGGTCGGCTCAAGGGCAGATCCATATTCTAGTTGAGGAGTGGATTGTTATATCTTATGGAAAGGAGGGATCAAAGTGCCATTTTGGGGCAAAAATGTGGGATATTTGGCAATTTTTTTTTTCGAAATATAAGTCCTAAAAATGCAGTTTTAGGCTATATTTGATTGTTTAAAGACCGACCAAAGGGAGGCCAAAATTACCTATTTAAGCCTGTAATTTTGGAAATTTTTCGGGTGAGAACAGGCTCTATTTGTTTCACGGACACCCAGGGCTCGTTACCTGTGCAGGAAATATGTTCTTCCGTAGCATCTTTTATATATATATATATATTTTTAATCTATGCCAAAGCATGCATAAGCTTTTTATAGGAATATAATAAATTAACTCTCAGATCGCAATTTCTTAAATATCTTACATTGAAGTTGAACAAAAATGAAAATAAGAAAGTAAATATCGTCGAAAGTAATCGAATGGTGACAACGGACGCTTCGCTTCTGCTCTGCTTTTTGTCTGGTCAGTAAAAGTGAATCTTTTTCGCTGGGGGGGGGGGTCTTGGAATCTTAGCTGATTCTTTCGTCTTCATTGCGTGATTCATTCGTTGTTCGGGGAACGCGTCCATGGAAGCGTCCCGGGGCCTAGAGATTTCGGTGCTGTCGCTTGAGGCCCTTTTTCCTCCTCCTTTCGGCGCGAAAAGAGACAAAAGCATCGCGCAATGAAAGAAAGAAAAGAGGAATCGGCTAGGACAACTTGCTTTTTTGCTTATCCGCTTTCCGGATTACCCTTCAAAAAATGCATACTTCCACTTTCATCACCCCAAAGAAGAAAGAAAAACAACTCAGGGAACGTCAAGGATTTAGATTTTTGAGGTATGTTTTAAAATAAGAAACCTGATGATAACTGATTGATTTCTTTAGATTGCAGAATTTGCAGGTGTTTGGATATTGAATTTAGTACTAAGAGGTTGAACTTTGTCCAACTAAAATTGACTTGTCGTTTGTGTTTGTTGGGAATAATTATAGAAACAATTTTTTTACGTAATTGTAAGTATTCTTATGAAATTTGCTTTCATTTATTTGAGATGAGATGATCTGCTACTAATACGTTTAGTAGAAAATTATTTATTGTGCTTAGCTACAGTTTAAGGCTAAGATATAGCAGCCTTGTGTAGAATGTGATCAGCCTCTTTAAGCCGCTGCTATGCTATGGAAAAATAAAAAAATAAATAAGTAAAACTTCCTATTCAGTAATTAACAGTAATTTTCGTCAAATGAATGCGTAAATAAACGAAAAAAATGAATTGTTAATGGAAAATAAACGATTGTATGAAAAAGTGAATCAACTAATGTATGAGAAAATAAATAAGTGAATAAATTAATATATGGAAAAAATAAATAAGTGAATAAAATAGAGAATGAATAAGAAAATAAATGAATGGATGCGTAAACAAGCGAGTAATTAAGTATAAGAATGTAAATGAATTAATTAATAAATGAGAAACTACTTTCGTGATTTCATAAATGAATGCCTAATAAAATGAAATGAACTACTATTTCAGTTTGTCTCATCCACTTTGCCCGACTTGCACTTTACACATTGCATCAAACATTTAAAATCAAAACATTTTAAACATGAACTAAATTAGTACTGCACTGGACATTAGGAGACCTCAACTAGTACTCAAAATTATAATTACAAGAATTTTTTCATTTTATAATAACGAAAAATGTTTTTGAAAAACCACGAATATTACAAAAGGTGTATCAATTTCGAAAATAACTTGCATAATTTTTTTCGTTAATCTTGAGAACTACTTATTTCTTGTTAGGAATCAATTATTTGTTCAGGAACTCAGTTAAAAGATTGCTTGATAAGTGGCGCTGCAAACTAAAAATATTTTATCATTTCACTTTGCCCCTTCCCCTGGTATTTATTTGTGCCCCAAAAGGGTCTTTTTATGAAATTTTTAATTTTCTATTTTCTTCCGATAACAAAGGGTTGAGATAACTAAGAAACTTAAATAATTCTTATTCAATAAGTTTTATTTCTGCCGTGTTCGAAATGTACAAAAGTCATCTGTATTCCAACTATTTTGCTGTTTAATTCTGTAATAAAAAAATACAGGAAATTGAAATTAAAAACTCGTGTCAGATTCAGGACATGAACTTAGTTACAATTTTACATTTAGGGGATTAAGCCCCCAGAAAAGCAAAAGTAAAAAATAAGTTCCTCAAATAATATTTTTTAATACTTTTCTGAAACAATTTTTTTTTTTTTTTATGAATTTGTTCAGGGAAGCCCTCACTCAGCTAATATTAATAAAGCAGATTTTCTAGTATTCTCCAATATGATCAGGGTTATTTCGGAATATTTTTAAAACAGAAGTCTTCAAAAACGCTGTTTGGCCAATCTTCAATAGTGTAGGAAGTGCTGAGAGAGATCCAAGGATTTCCACAGGCCCACAGAGAAATTTCCAAATTGGCAACAGAAATGCAAATTTAGGCATTTTTGTGTAATGTTAGCCAAATTGGTGCTAGCCAAATCGATTGCCAAGTAAATTACGCCACTACGACTAGCATAAGAAATCCTGTATGATGGATTAGCAAGGCAAAAAAAATGGTGATCTAGAAACCTGGAAAACTGCCAATTTGAAAGAGGAACTGCTTGCAATTTGAGGTCCAAAAAGGAAACATATAGCAATTTGTCATAGCTAATAAAAATAATAATAATAATAATAATAATAATAATAATACGCACACACACACACACACAAACACATCCGGAAGATAGCAACCACCTCCTCCCCTAAAGCGTCAGCATATAGTCCGAAATTGCGTTTTAAGACGTCAACATCAAAACATTTTTCATGTACAATCAAAAATGCGTTTAAAGAGCTTCTATTTCGAAACTTTGTCGACGAGCATCCACAAATCAAACAAGTTCTCAATGCTCCTTCCTTACAGAAATAACTTGAAATTGCGTATTAACAAAAAAGCTTTTTATTTTAACGTCTAAAATGACGCCCGACAACTCTGCACACTCTTAAAAGCCAGGATGTGCAAGCGAAGTTATATCCTATATTTTTTAGAAAATTTCAGAGCAATATGGTTGATGAACCAGTGTTAATGTCGTGAAATCGATGTGCATTCATAATGCATCATGACTCTTTTTTAATGTTACATTTTATTTTCTGAAAATTAACACCCTCAATTTATTTGATTTATGGAGCCCATTGGTTTGAAAATCACCGATCAAAATTCACTCATATAAGTCGGCAAAACGCTGGGAGTCAGTCGGCAAATTTAATCTCAACACCCCCCCAACCGAACTTGCTTCGCGACGGCCCTGCACGTGCCCAGAGTAACCATTGGGAAAGAGGGACCAGAAATTATGGTAGTGACTTAATCCACTCTTTATAATAGTCACAAAATTAGTTACGTTTATATGAAAGTTAAATTCACCTTCTACTCTTGGATATTTCTGCCGTGGGCAGGTAAACGGCAGTATCTGCAAAAATGAGTTTTCGAGATATTTGAAGAAACGCGTTTTTGATTTCCCACAAACATCTATGAAACATTGAACTTCGAATATAGGCGATACTATATGTTTATACCGATATATTTTTTGGGTAATCGATTTAATTTTGATTTTGCAAGCGCAGAGGGAGGTAAAGCAGATACTGCCGTTTACCTGCCCTTTTCACTCTAAATGTCATGCGGAATTGACTGGCAGTCGGCAGTAACTGCACAGTATGCTACTAAATGTCCAGTATTTACATATTCGACTACATGCGGAGTAGATATGTTATTACGAAATATATTATTGCATTGTGAATGATATGTTTTATTTAAAAATATACATAAATACCGCGTATCCACTTGATATAGATTTAATATAAACGAACGCGAAATATAATTAAAAAATGTAATGAAACTGTATTGTATTATGCAAAATATGAAGCAAAACTTGATGATTCTTCAGCCATTTTTACTTCCTTTTACTTAGTAAAGGAAGTATTGTGATCACAAAGAAAATTTCACTCAAAATTTGGTCTAAATTTTGATTTTGCTCACCCCCGAATGAATGTTGAGTAGTTTTTTCGACCTTTCAGTACGTGCATATGTACCTACTAACATATAAACAGCCAAAATTTCCTTTTCGACCATGCCCCAGTGAATTACGACGAGTTTTCTCGTGACGTCTGTATGTTTGTATGTATGTGCGTATGTATGTATGTATGTTTGTATGTATGTCGCAAAACTCAAAAACTTTTTGCCGTAGAAGCTTCTAGTTTGGTATGTAGACTCTGAGGGCGGTCTAGTTGTGCACCTCTCCTTGTGGTTGCATTCGAATGTTCCCAAGGGGGTCTTTTACCCCTTTGTGGGGTAAATCATTGTTAATTTCAATTCAGATTGAGTGATGTGATTTAATGCAACTACTTGGCGATATATCGCCAAACTTTTGGTCGCCAAGTGTTTGCCGCCAAGTTGGCGACAAATTTGGCGAAAAAATGATTTTTTTTTTCATTTGGATTCAATTTGGCGTTATTGGGTACATTTTGCGAAAAATTCACTGAATCATGTTAAAATCGGCGATATTTAGAAAATAAATCATTGTAAAACATTAATTTGCATTGATTCGTGACAAACTGGGGGTGTAAATATTTGAGTTGTTATCTTGCTCACTCTAATGCACTATTTTAACACTTGAGGCATTTATTATGGAATTTAAACGTAAAAGGAATTAGTGTGGCGTTCACACCAGATGTTTTAAAATAACTACAAATATGCTAATGCTTTGTACTTTGCATCAAAACAAGAAATCACTTTGAGAAAAAGAGCGCTTGAAATGCTTGTTGTGCTGACGATTTTTTTTCATAGTACTATTAAAAATGCAACAGCTAGAGATTAAACTACAAAAACTATCGTCTGTTAGTATGTATTCAACTGTAATCAAAAGAAAACAAAACAATGTGAATAAAATCATTTCATTGTTGCATTTTTGTTTGTCGTCTGCCAAGTTTGGCTTGTGTACCTTTGAAATCGCGAAAAATATTGTCTGCTAGTGGAGAGAAACTTTATTTGAAAGAAAAAAAATCTGGTATGGACCCCACACTACTTCCTTTTATGTGTAAATTTCTTAGTAGATGCCTGTAGTGTTAAAATAGTGCTTGGAATGAGCAAGAAACAATTCAAACATTTACGCCCTTAATGTGCCACGAAACAATGCAAAAAATGATTTACAACGATTCATTTTCTAAATATCGCCGATTTTAGCATCATTCAGTGGATTTTTCGCAAAATACCGCCAATAGCGCTAAATTGAACCCAAACTCATAAAATAATTTTTTTCGCCAAATTTGTCGCCAATTTGGCGATATGTCACCAAGTTGGCGACAAGCACTTGGCGACCAAAAGCTTGGCGATATATCGCCAAGTGGTAACGCCAATTTATATCACTTAAGTCTGCATTGATATTAACACTGATTTACCCCAAAAGGAATAAAACACCCCCTTGGGAACATTCAAGTGCAACCAATGACCTCCCGTGACCTCCCATTAGGGCACCCCTACTTTTGCTCAGCTTAGGTACAAAGAAAACGGTTTTTGCGGCTTGATGCAAGTTTTGCACAGCGATTCATATTATGTTCATCCTGCAGACATGCAGATACTGCCGTTTACCTGCCCACAGCAACGAAAAATGCAGTTACTGCTAATTACCATTGGTTAAAAAACAGTTTTTTTTCATCGGAAACCAAAAAAAGATGCTTGTACCATAAAACTAATGTAACATAGATTTCAAAAATGCAAAAAAATAAAAATCGAAAAATTTGCAGTTACTGCCCTTTACCTGCCCACGGCAGATTTGTCCGTACGATTTTTACCCCTTTGCAAACCAGTACTGGATTTACGTGTACCTCAAATTTAAAATTCATTTTATCAATCATAACACTATGTTAAAAATTAATATAAATTTATTTATAAGGTGCCTGCCTACCTTCGGAGGGAATTTTTTGAAATATTATCAAAAACTATTTTTTAAATAAGTTATATGATAGAATTCGTCTTTAAAAAATGGAGAAAACACCAAAAATTGCTGCATAATTTTTAAATTTTGTTTTTTGAGGGAAAATATATGTGAAAATAGCAATAAAACGGTATTTTTGCAAAACATCAAAACTCAAGTTCAAATCAAGATCTTTCTGTTCTGTAATTTTTTTTATTATTAGTGACACCCATTGCAGGGAATGACCCTTGCTCAGAAATGTAAAGACACAATTAAAAAAATTATGAAAGTGAACATTTTTATAAATTAAGAAATTGTCGAAATATGACTAATTTTAACATGCTACACATTACAAATCATTAAATAATGATGTTCAAATCATCAGAGAGGGTCATTCCCTAAATCAACTCATTAGTATTGACAAAAAAAAGTTTCAGAATATTACAAACATAACTTTTTGAGTTATGCTGTTTTGCGTTAAATCAAAACATTAAAAATTCAGTTTCGAGAAAAAGCAAAGGAAAACTGCTTTCGGTTACGAAAACCCTTAGACCTTTAATATTAAAATGCCTGTAGCTTCGGTTCTAAGCAAGATAGAAGGAAAATTCAAACTGATTTGGAAAGCTAAGAATTCAAACTTCAATACTAAATCATAAAATAAAAATTCATTTTTTGACCAAAAATTGCATTTTAAAGGTAGGCAGGCACGTTTTGAGGAATCGGAATCTTAATCTTAGAATAAAAAAGTTTGTTTGAAAAATTTACTTTCAAACTACACTCCCTCCGCCTTTATTCCTTCTCGATGGAGCCTACGTGCCTTAATAAAGAATAAAACAAAATTCACGGAAGTATAAGCAAGGCAATACACATTTCTCAAAAAAAAAAGCATGAAAACGCTATTAGTTTGCCAAAACGTCCCATTAAATTGAGGAATGTTTGGACGTTTCCTTTCCTCCCTATGCCCCTCACATTCTTCATTTATATTCGTCGCACGAGTAGGAATGCGCTGGAGTTCTTAAGGATAATTATTTAACATCTGTACAATTTACTGTAAAATTTTATCATTCTCTTAAGTTTAATTTTACGACTAATACTTCATTTTAAGTTGCATAATGAGTATCGAGTAAAAAAAAACTTTCAAGAAAAAGCAATGGAATAAATTACCAGAATATTTTCTCGCCATGACTTTTTTTTTCCCCCTCATTTTAGTGTAGTTTTTAAATAAATAATTTTTTCCTTCACAACATGGACTCATTCTCCTCTTTTCCTGTTTCTATTTTCAATACGCTTTTATTAGTTTCACATGTGGGTTTGTTTGTTTGTCAGTACGCATGTAACTCTAAATAAAAGATAAAATTCACGTTCTTTGCAAATGTAAAAGTAATATATTGAATGCTATTAATAATACTGAAGGCTAAACTGTATTACATACTGATGTATTGTAAGTGTTTTAGTTGTTAGTATGTAACTCTGAATAAAAGATGAAATTCACGTTCTTTGCAAACATAAAAGTAATATATTTAATACTATTATTAACACTAAAGGCTAAACAATGTTTCATTTTGATGTATTATAAGTGCATGTTAGTTTTATTAGCTCTAAAAGCGTATTTTTTAGTTTTTTAAACTATAATTTAATTATTATTCCTATAGTTTGTTAAATATAATGCCGCACAGTTCGATAAGTTTTCAATCTAAACAATAGCGTCACTGCGGTAGGGGGAGGAGAGAGGCGATCCCCCCGGAGTAACTTTAAAAGTTTTAACAAATTAAAGTATTTGAATTTGTTAAGTGTTGTAAAAAATTCAAAGACTTCAATAATGAAAATTTCCCCCAACATATCTTGAACTACATTAAATCTATCCCATTTGAATGAAAATAGAGAACAATATTTCGGAAAGAAGCGGCTACACTTCTGACACCTCTTCCCCCCTCACCTCTCCCCCCCCTCACCTATCAAAAGGTGAATGTTGGCTGCTAAGTGCCAGTATATATAAAGTTTTGCTATTGAATACGACATGAGACTGAAGAAATGAACACAATACACCACACATTTCTTTCGATATCAGATCTCTTATTTCCAGCTACAAAATTTTTTTTGGATGAATTTACGTGAAAGAAAATTCCACGTGGTACTGTCCAACTTCGAAAGGAGCGCCTAGCACCGCTGAACGGTTCTAAAGTCGAACCTATTCATCTCAAAAACAGCTCTATGTCGAAATTTTTCAATATCCCTGCTATTACAGCATAAATTTAATGTTTTTTCTCATTTTCATCTTGAATGATTTTTCCCGAAAACCTCTTTATCTCGAATTTTGACGACTCTCATTTTTGAATTTCATCTCCAGCCATCTTCATCAGTGGTATAACTTGGAAACAAAAATCAATCTTTTGAACAATCATTCAAAGACTATGCTCGTTCTTAAAGGTATGCATGAACTTGCTACCGATATAGTCATCACAAGTAAAACGTGGACTCACGTCCTACACAAGAAATATTCAACAAGATCAATGCAAGACAATCGATTAAGCATTTGACTTTGTTCCATTTGCTTATTTTTGTAAATTTTATCACAACCTCTGTATCTCGAAACCTCCGTATCTCGAATTTTTCTCCTGTCCCGTGAAATTCGAGATAGACAGGTTTGACTGTATTTCAAAAAGAGGTGACAACCTGATTAAGAAAATGCACCATGGCAGCATGTCTGCTCTGTCAGATATTATTTTATTTTTTCGAAGACTGATAAGAAAGCGGAATAAATCAAAAAAAAAAAAAAAAAACGTCTGCGCAAACCAACAACTCAAATAAAGGAACTCAACGAAAAACAAAGCAAAATCTCCTCACATTCCTTTTCTCTCTTGTTACCATCACCCCTATTTTTCCAAAATCAGTGGAGACCTGAGGTATGCACAAAAGCGTCCGAGGTCACTTAAAAAATATCAAACTGTGGTAAAATCTCCTCAACCGAAAATAAGTTCAGTTTCTCTCTTCGACAGTTTGAAACAAGTTTGCATCATAGATCGCACAAAAGTTCCTTCAACGTGACTATGAATAAATGCACAATTTCGGCATTCTTTCCAGCTTTATTGAATTCATTATAATTTCTACTCTCAGTAATGTGATGCATTTACTTCAGTTTAGTTGATAATCACAACAAAACATTCCGCTTGTCAAAAGCGGAGAAAACAGTTTTGTAGATAAAAAATATTTTTCAAGACATTAATTTCTCTGCTTGGCGTTGAGAAATTGTTCGATCTTGGATTAAAATTATTTTTAAAACTGCCTCTGGGTTTTAATTTCATTGTATGGTCATGAACATTCCTACCTATGGGAATGTTCTTATCACAATTTGCAGTTTTCCAATGATTTTCGTCATGTGTACTAACTAAATGTGAAACTAAAATGCTCAACCAAATGTGAAACACAAGTGAAAAGAGCAAAAAATGAATAAATAAATAAATGAAAAGGACTCGTGATGAACAACTTCATTCAGCCAATTCATGGAAGCAAACTAAGTGCCCTATAAGAATGAAGATGTGATTGGAATGCATTTCATGTTCATTGAAGCTCGTTACTTAGTTTAATGTAATTATCTAACAGTGAAGGATAAGTTTTCATTATGTAAAAACTCTTTTCATGTCTTGACTATAGTAGAAACGAAGTTTATTTCACTGCATTCTTTCGTGATTCTAATCTTGAGCATTTTTTGCCAATATCAAAAACATTTCTAAGCCCTTCGATTACTTCGATTATCGCTCATTCTAAAAAAGCTGTTCTTTTTTTTTTTTTTCCTTTTCTTCCAAGGGCAGGGAAAGTTATAAAAAAGGAAATATGAAAAACAACAAAACGAAAGTTACAGAAAAGCGAAAGTACAGGAGAAACGGTTTGACTAAAGTGATTGCTCCAAAAATTCTCATTCCATTCTAGACAGTGGGAGTTGACTTGACTTAACGTATAATGGCGCACGAGCCCGCTAGCGTGGCCTTAAATCCACAGCTTGGCCAACCGAAAGGCATTATTTTCTTGTACAGCCATCTGACGCCATTTAAGTTTCGGACCTCTTGACATCTGGAGTCCACGTGAGAACTGTTCTAATTGGATCTGTTGCTTGCATTCTGAGCACATGTCCTATCAATTGTCAGCTGGGTAGTCAACAGTACCCGAGTTGCTCTCCAAATTTGGCAAAAAATTACCAGAACTGTCTCTAAATTTGGCTAAATATCGCCAAGTCATTGATGGAGATGGGGGAGGGGGAGATACCCGAGACATACGGCGGAGTTACTGTCGACCAGTCATAGCCCCCAATTTAACCGCTGTGTGTTCTTCCGCAGACCACCGATTTTAAAGTAAGATTCACGATAGACCTACATCATACAGTGACAAACTACTGCACTGACCCCCTTAATCTTGCCTTCAAAGGCGGCTTGTGCAACTTGCCTGCGGTGGTACAATAACTAATGAGCAGTACATTAATTTTCAGCTCGGCGCACTTGTAGAAACATTCCATTCCCGTCAACTTGGAACATTCTAGATTTACTCGATTCAAACAGAAAAAAGAGAGAAATGCCATAATCTTTGTAGAAGTGAGAGATGACTTGGGAAAAGAAGATCTAGAATTTAGCAGGCATCCAGGTGTTTTTTTTTTTTTTTTTTTTTTTTCTCAGAGTGGAAGAAACGACGGTGAGAACTTACGTTTTAAAAAATATCTCCGTTAGTTAAAGCATTATGGTGAGTTTAATAGTTGAGAAGAATACAAAACGAAATTAAGTTCAGCGTGTAATTTAATCCATTTATGCCTGACTTTTTTTTCCCAAAGATATTTTGTATACTGGTTACAAACAGTGTTCAATGGACAGGAAAAATATAAAAAAAATATTACGTAAAAAATATTTTTTTTATTAAGGAAAGAAAAATCGTCCCTCAAAAGTTACGATAGACCCCAGAGAGTATATACTTTTTTATAAAAAAAAAATTTCTGCCTACGATGTAATATTTAAACAGACATTTTATAAGAAGAAATAAAATCAGCAATTAACATAAACTTTGAAGCTGGGAATAACTTTGAAAACTTAGCTTTTTTTTTTCGTGAGATTGTGAACGATGTCATTTTTGATAAAGATCATATTAAAACTGCTACAGAACACACTTTACAATGGTTATGTGCTGTTAATAACGAATTGAAACAATACCAAAAGGTACTAATTGAACACTATTATTTCTTTGAAATGTTCGTTTTGGGGAGATTCAGATCCTTTTTTGGACCGTCCCTAAAAAAGGGACGCTAGGCATTAATGGGTTAAAGTTCGTAGATTACCTGATCTGCTGTTCAAATATGGTGTCTGCTTGCACTTGGTTTTAGAATATAGATCTTTCAACATTCGACTATCATCGATAGCACTTAGTTAAAGTGGATTAAAAATCCCTATCGCAGCATTTTCGTTCACATAATTTTTCCTAATTAAAGTCATAGACCTGATAAATGAATCGCTCATACTTTTCAGATAATTTCTATTCGAGATAATTATTCAGCTTTATCTTACTTTTTATGTCTTCACTCTCGGCTTTCTTTTATGATAAGTGACCACCAGTAATTGAAACTAAGTACCATCATAGAGGAAGAAGGCATCGAAATCTACTGAGAGTTAAGATGTGACGAAGATTGATTCCCTTACTTTGTAGAATTCCGTGGAAGAAACTACTTCTTCTCCCGTTTAGAGATTTATTTAATTTCATGTGTCAAGTTTATGTAGAAAATGTTTGCGTTTCTTTCTCTCTTGTGTATATACACTGAAGTGACAAAAGCCATGGGATACCTCTTAATATCGTGTCGGCCCTCCTTTTGCCCGGCGAAGTGCAACAACTCGACGTGGCATGGACTCAACAAGTCGTTGGAAGTCTTCTGCAGGAATATTTTGAGCCATGCTGTCTCGATAGACGTCCATAATTGTGAAAGCGTTGATGGGGCAGGATTTTGGGCACGAACAGACCTCTCGATGGTGTCCCATAAATGCTCAATGGGATTCATGTCGGGCGATCTAGGTGGCCAAATCATTCGTTGGAATTGTCCAGAATTTTCTTCAAACCAATTGCGAACAGTTGTGGCCCGGTGACATGGCGCATTGTCATCCATAAAAATCCCATCGTTGTTTGGGTACATGAAGTCCATGAATGGCTGCAAGTGATCTCCAAGTAGCTGCACATAAGCATTTCCAGTCAATGTTCGGTCCAGTCGCACTAGAGGACCAAGTCCATGCCATGAAAAAACAGCCCACACCATTACGGAGCCACCACCAGCTTGAACAGTGCCTTGCTGACAGTTTGGGTCCATGGCTTCGTGGGGTCTGCGCCACACTCGAACCCTACCATCGGCTCTTACCAGCTGAAATCATGACTCATCGGACCAGGCCACGGTTTTCCATTCATCTAGGGACCAACCGATATGCTCACGTGCCCACGAGAGTCGCTGCAAGCGATGTCGTTCTGTCAGTAAAGGCACTCGAGTCGGTCTTCTGCTGGAATAGCCCAAGAAATCCAAATTTATCCGCACAGTTCTAGCAGACACGTCCATTGTACGTCCCACATTGATTTCTACGGTGATTTGACGCAGTGTTGCTTGTCTGTTAGAATTTACGACTCTTTGCAGACGTCGCCGGTCTCGATCTTCAAGTGCAGGCGGTCGACCACTGCGCTGTCCATGGTGGGATGTTATGCCTGAAATTTCATACTCTCGGCACACTCTTGTCACAGTGGATCTGGGAATGTTGAATTCTCTAACGATTTCCGAAATGGCATGACCCATGCGTCTAGCTCCAACTAACATTCCGCGTTCAAAGTCTGTTAATTCACGTCGTGCGGTCATCATCACGTTAAAACCTCTTCACATGAATAACTTGAACAGAAATGAAAGCTCTGTAAAAGCACTGCGCATTTATACCTGTTCTATGCGATGCTACTGCCATCTGAAAATTTGCATATTGCTATCCCATGACTTTTGTCACTTCAGTGTATATATATAACAGTTAACTTGCTACATAGAGTTTTTTTGCTTTGTTATGAAACATCAGAGTGCTAAATAAAGAAAATTTCCATTTGTGACACCAAAATTAATATTGACAGAATAAAAGATGAAGCAAATTTTTATTTATATTTCATTCTTCGAAAAAAAAAGAGAAATTTTTACATTTTAGCGCAAAGTTTACAATTTTACTTCTTGTATATTAACTAGTATTTAGTTATCGCTGTGGCATGGTCGAATTTACAGAGAATTATAGTTTCATTAACTATTTTTATTGGGGATTCTAACTTAAAGAGCAATGCATCACACATTTTTTTTTGAAAATTAGAAGCACATCTAAATCGGTTTATCCTACATTATTTTACCTTTTTTCCGGGACAAAGAAAATCGGGAAAGTTTTTGCTCAATTTTTCCATCCACTTTTTAAAAAAAATACCGTAAATGGGGTGTATAGGAACAGCGGGGTCAATCGGAACAAAACTTCCAGACCGTACAAAGAAATTCTTCATAAATATACTATTAGGTATTTTTCGCCATTAATTTTTTTTTAGAAAGGTAAGATCATAGGAAGTAGGAAAAAGTTACTTTTGTCAATCTGGAAACGCTACTGGCTTCTAAGGAGGGCTGTACGTGGAATGTTAGAAAACATCACATTTTCATAGACTGCAAAACTTCATATGCAAGAACAAACCTTCTTATATTTTAAATCTAAGAGTGGTATGTTTCAATTATACATGTATCTGAACAACAGAATACCACATTAGAATTTACATTTTTTATAAATTGTGTCATAAAAATGAAAAATTCTGAAAAATGCCATAGGAAAAAAAATTTCGGGGTGAATCGGAACACTTTGTTCTGTTGTCCTAATTCAAACTTATTTGAAGGAAACTGTTTGAAAAATCAAGATTCTAACCCCAATTCCTCTAATCAAGACAAGGACAAGGATTTATTACTGTTTATCCCTTCTCGTGAGCAACTAGATCTTATAATGATGAAAAGTTGCAGAGTTCATAAGATTTTTTCTCCAGGAGACTTCTTTTTATTTAAAATACGAGGGGGAAAGTCATATAGACTTTATATAGCAAAAAGCAAGCACACAGACAGTGATGAATAAGCGAAAAAATCTTTCAGGACAATCCCCGAAACCCAGAGATTTTAACCCATTAAGCGCCAAGTCTCCCTTTTTGGGAACCTTAGGTTAAGATTTTTTTCCTTCGCAAGTACTTGAGATATATTTCTTGCAAGTGTTTGTTATTAACCAACAAAGTGCCTAACTTGATTGGTATTTTTTTCAAAAAAATTGAAACTTAATTTATATTTTTTAAAAAATAGTTAATTTAGGAGAAAATTCTGATTTTTACTTCATAACGAAAAAAAATCCTTAAAAGTAACTAAATCGAATGTAGGCGTTTAAAAACATTGAAAATAAATCACAATAGATCTCTTTTCAAGTCCTAATAAGCAGGGGTCAAGAAAAATAATTTGAAAGGGTTTTATAGCTGTTTATTTACGAAGGTCCCAAAATGGGACACTTGGCGGGTTCTGACTAGAAGAACAAATCTCAAGAAAGCGGAATTAAAATCTCGCTCACTTTGCATGAATAAACTCACTGCTCGTTTCATTTGCTGTTGAAGGTCACCCCCTTTGTATTTGAACATAGTAAACTCTCTTTTGTCATGAAGAGGTATTTCCGGGCTCTCTTTTGTTGTTCAAAAGCAGGTGTTTTTCTCAGAAAAAGTGATATTCCACTCATTCTGTACAATGTTCCAGATAAGCAATGGTCAGTCATGCCCAAGGACAATGGGTCATCTCCCTAAAGAAGGATTCTCCCCTATAATGATGTCTTAAACATTCTAACCGCCCCCTCCCCCCCCCCCTTAAAAATTCATTGGCACAGTCTGAGACATCAAGCTCCTTTCCCGTCCTTCGTGGGCACCCCTAAGAAGAGGGGGTGAGGCCTTCCTCCTAAATTCTTGGTAAGTGACATTCAGGCTCAGTAAGGGAAGTTCAATTTCAAAAATACATTTTTTTTTTTAAATTTCTTGACACCAAAAATGGTGTTAAATTTCTTGACTTCGCAGCAAGCTTTAGACAAGCCAGAGACAACAAATTGTAGCGCAGTACCAGAAAATGTGTGCAGTACCACTTGGTCCCCCTACTCTACTCTGATCAGATAATTGAGAAGGAAAGTCGTCATGGCTATTGCTTAGATCATAAATATAATTGGATAAAAAAATCAAGTTGAATTTTTAGGAATTATTGCAGGTTTTGATACGAAATTGGAGAAACTGAAATCGTTACTTATACCCCTACTTCAACAAAAAAACTGATTTTTTTTTTTTTTTTTTTTGTCTAAAAAACATTCTGATATTGTCAATTATGAAACATGTTATCCAACATGCTGCGAAGTATACAATAGGTACACAGCAGAAAAAATAAATCAATGAACCTCGCCTATGAGGAAAGTAATATAAAGTTGTGCTGCTCAAAAATTTCTTAGTTTTGTTTTATACTTGTCTATTGTTACAGTCATTTCCATTTGCAGACTACATTTACTTGATTCCCGGCAGGGTTAATTTGAAGTTTTTATTTCTTCATTGTGGTACATAAAAATATTA
>JAXGGA010006662.1:0-68244 GCA_038373865.1 Uloborus plumipes
AAAATCTTCCTAAGAGCAGAACATACCTGCACCTTCCTTCACCGCGGACGGACACGTGCGAAAGACTTGTACTTCAAATTGCTTTTCCTTGCTATATGGTTGCCACTTCACAATATCACAGCGCATGGCAAATGATGACAAATGATAACGTCATGGTTGGATCAGGGCTATTATACGTGAACATTTATCACCACTGTTGGCGAATGTGTTTCGTGAACATTTATCGCCACTATTGGCGAATGTTTTTCAAATATCGCCAGGGGGGGTATATCGAAGGTGTTCCATTTATTCAATTGAAAATGTAAAGAAAAGTTAAAATGTTGATTAAAATGAAGGAAAACTACTGGAAGTGAACAGTGATATAATTACCATAACTTATTTAATGTCTGATTTTTATTAAGAAATAGATTATATTTTCTTAGTAAGGTTTCGTAGGGGAAATAGTTAGATTTTTTAAGTAGACATGTTAGCAGGTATGCATGTTTTTGTTTTCATATTTACAATGAAAATATTTTCCATTGATGCAAAAAATTATACAAATACTAAAACGACGGCAAGCAGCCTACTAGTCCTAGTCAACTTATCACTCCCCGATGAAGATCAAGTGCCCTCATAAAACTGTTCATTTCATTGAAAGTAACATTTGCGTATGGTAAACTATTCCAAATGTCTACAACACTGTCAAAGTAGTTTTTTTTCTTGATTTCAAGATCAGTTTGGGATTTGAAAAACTTAAAGCAGTAACCCCAAATTTTTTCAACTGTTTTTTTAAGACGCATTTTTTAATCACCACTTTTGCAACTGTCATCACCACATGGCGAGTGGCGACCGCTAATTTTCAATTATATTTTAGTCAAGTCTCTGGGGATATCAAGAGTTTGCTCTAAACAGTCAAGAAAAAAAAAACATTACTAAGATTTATGCCCTAAGACTGTTCTGTAATTTTTGCTTGGTGTGGAAGTGTAAAGTATATTAAAAAGAAGACATGAAATTTTTCCTTGTATCCACGATTTTCCGCTTTTTTGTCATATTCCCCCCCCCTCCCATTTTTGCTAGCTGTCTCAGTTTTACCTGATTTGTTTTAACTTACAAATTTAAGACATAAATCCTGAAAAGAAAAAGAAGTGTATACGTATGACATGTCTTCAAAGTTTTTATCACTTTTTCAGGGTTGCCAATTGTTCCGCATTTTGGGAGTTGCTCCAAAAAATTAGCAAAACTCTGCCCATTAAATATTTTGCTCCACATTTTCCTGCCAAGCAATTTAAAAAATATCGCAAATACCCCTCCTCTCACTTCTGCCTCCATGTGGTTAATCAAGGTTTAAATTTTTTTACTTGCCTGCTTATTCATGTCAAACGAGTCAACTGTTGGAGCGGGCCAATTTAACAATCCAATTGCATCGGTCTTTGTAACATTTGCTTATTTTTGTCTACTATGCCATTCTACTGCATAGACATTAATATCATTGTGTAGACTGTTATTTTCACCCCTTCTTACTTATATATTTTCCTGAGAACTTGCATGCTTAATTGGTTTGCCACCCCCATTTGAAAATCTCTATCTAGTTCCATTTAAGTTAATTCATACCAACACCATGTGTCAAATTTAGTCTTAATGCTTGCCAGGCTTACCAAAGTTAGGTTTCATGTGAATTTTAGTTAAATTCAATTTATTTGAATTATATTTTGCTATTTCCTTGTATCAGACAACCAAGTATGGAAAATTAACAGTGCTTATTTATTCAAAGTATGGCCTAGTCTGTTTATAACTTCGTTGGTTAAAAATATTATTTTTTTTTGTAAATATAGTAGTTAAAATAATTAGTAATATGATTTATTTTTAATTAGAATTTTAACTGACCAATAAAGCACAAAAGCAAACTTGAATATGGAGTTATGGTTTTATAATGATATTTATGCAAAATCAGATTTTACCAAACTGAACTGCTCTGCATAATTTCAAAATGCTCCTCAAAATCACTACCACTGCCAGTAAATCAAAACTAGTTGACAGGTGCACTGCTTCTAGTCAGTGTCTTCAAGCTACAATTTTTTTTTGTAGCTTGACAGTCAACGTGTTGATGCTTATGCTATATGGCAGATTCAAACCATTTTTATTGATAAATAGCAAAAAAACTGGGCATGTAAAAGTTTATGCCTGGCGGGGCATATAACATTTTTAAAGATTTTTCGAGCTGTGGAACATTTACAAAAATTATGTATTAAAATCAGTACTTGCTCGAGTAATGTCAGAAAATCAACGCACCCAGAAAAACAATTTAAAAATCTGCTTTCGCAAAAACTCTTATTTTTAAACGGAAAATCTATATTATATAAAAATGAATGTATGTATCTTTGTACCTATGAATGTATGTATGTCCTTTATAGACTCAAAAACTACCCATCAGATTTCGCTAAAAATTTCAGAGTGTTTGTGTCCTCACTGGGCACATCGAGAGACCAATTTAAAAAAAAATCGGACAAGTAGTTCTTTTTTATTCCAATTTTAGTTGAAACTTCCACATAAAATCTCTCATTTTTTAAAGGCTTTCCTCCATTAAAATCATAATTTAGTGCTTCATCTCAGCTCCCCCTCAATAGCTAATTTTGCGTTTGATATTTTCTTTGCTTCGCGTGGTTTTCTGAGGCTTCTCTCAATTCAAGTAGTTAAGAAATGTTTCTTTCGTAAGTATTCACCCTTGAATATATAATACAGCTGGGGATTGGATTTCACATGTTGCATTTTAACCGTACGAAGCCAGGCATATCCACTAGTTTATTAATAAAATAAAATATCAAACTAATTTATGTAAATATTCCATCAGAAAATACTTTTTTGTAGTATTTTAAGTTGTTTTTGTCTGTTTTTCTCCCAAATGTGCTTATGCAATGTAAGTGCAATCTTTTCATCTTTTTTACAGTTGCAATTTTTCTGATCGTTTTCTGAATTGTACACTGTATATAACTCCTATTGAGCTAAATTGCATTTTTCACCCCTTGTGTTTTCAGCCAACACACACACCCACACACACATTCATGACAAAAAAAAATTCTGTTTAAAATATTGGACGACACTGCCCTTTTCGAACTAAAATTTAGGCATCTCAAATTTTCTGTAGTTCATCTTAGCAATAATTTGTTTTAAGCGTGTTCAAATTAACGAGGTTTGACTGTATTTTTTTCCCCAAAAATAATTAATAGGTCATTCCCACAAAAAGGAAAATTAGTATGTTAGCAATTTTTTTTTAATGTCATAATAAATGTCTCAATTTTAAGTATTTATACATATTTTTCAATTGTTTAGAGTTAATACAATGAGAAAAAAAAAAAACAGCTATGTAAAATTTGTTCCTGCAGAAGTGAAATTTCTGCTCCTTTTTACCACAAAGGATACACAGTGATCCTTTCATGGTGTGGAGTTTTGATCACGATCCCCAGCATTCTGAGACGACACTCTTTGATACACCCATCGCAGCAGTTACTGTGGTGGCACTTTGACCTGCTTTCAGTTGTAAGATGTATTATTGAATTTAATACATTTTATGCATGTTGACTATGATTTATAATAAGAGTAAGTTAGATATCACCATGCTTGCTTTCTCTCTCAGATCGTGCATTTTTTTTTGTTCCTATTATATTGGAGCAAAAAAGTAAAAATGACCTTGCTTCATTTTCGCGATTTAGATAGTATTTTCGCATTTTGCGAAATATGAGAACGAAGCGGAAACCCTGATAATATCCAGCATTATTTTCGTCAAACATCAAACAGCATGAGTTTTCTTATAAATCATGAGCTTGTGTGTACTGTCTTTTATACATATAACGAATCCTGGTTTACCACTCCCTCTGAACTTCGATTTACTTTTACTGGTCAGCTGTCTGAGAAGCAGTTTTACATAACTCACTTGTTTCTCAGCAATTGTCAAGTGGTAGTAAAACAGGCAAAAACTGGTTGAAAGTAGTACTCAAGTATATCCGCCCGCATAATTATCAGTAAAAACCCAGAATGGCACCAATAAGCGGGTTATAGGTATTTTACAACAGCATGTACCTTGGTACCAATCCACTACTTACAGCCAGTCCATTATGCACTCCAACTCTGAACTCAGGAATAGTTTTGCCTTCAGAAGCAGATTCATGTCCAAATGTGGAAAGGGAGTCCAAACATCTGGACACAAGACCTTAGAGAAAAGATTAGTTTCTCACATGGCTAAATTCTTGTTCCAGACACCAGCCTGCCCTGATCAATCTGAGATGGTGCCCTTGTCACAAGAAATCTGCTCATTTTTAGGGTAATGGTTTCAACAGGAAAAGGGAAGAAAGTAAGCAATTTACTCTATTTTAGCGCCCCTAAAATTGTGGTGCCCAGGTTCACAGATCTGTACTACCATGCATTGATCAGGCCTTGTATACTAACTTCTGCTTCACTTTACAGTCTGTGCAGGGAAAAGCTCTGTGAAAGAGGTTGTGACGAAGTAACCCAGCATGGGAAAAGCTCTGGATTGTTGGGAGGTACACTTTCCCCCCATTTAGCACATCAGTGATGTTGCTAGTAACAAAGTAACAGAAAATGGAAAGTTGAGTATTGAATTTCTTCATGGACATATTCACATCAAGATCAAGATTTGTAAACAATACATAATCAGTCAAGAATTTGTAAACATTCTTTGGACACTTACATGAAATGTTCCAAGCACCAAGCCAGGGCAGCTAATAAAATCATAACATTGAAGTAGGGGTTTTAAATTAGATGTAAAGTGAATAAAATATTGAAAATATGAATATTTAGTCTGAAGTGTTTATTTTATGCATAGAATACCCAAGTATCTTAAAAGTCATTGTATCATGGCCTTTTTGAAATTAATTTTGCGAAAATATAAAATTGTTTTGTTTAGGAAAACTCTGAGCATGTTATTACAATAGAATAAAATAGTTTTGTGTTTTCAGATTGGATTTCAATCAAGAACCTGCACACAAGACCACATAAGCAGCATTGTTTTTTGATAGTCATTTGCTCAAAAGTGAAGCTCAAAAATGAATACGAACATCAAATTGGAAGCGTATTCATGCGAATATTGTGCTAAGACATTCCGTCACCTTTCAAGCTTGAAAGTACATCTGAGGAAGCATACTAAAGAAAAACCATTTTCTTGCGCTTTCTGTGAACAGAGATTTTCTCACAGGGGAACGTTGACAAACCATTTAAGCGTACATGCCGAAGAGAAACCGTTTTCTTGTAAGCGTTGTGCAGAGACATTTTCCAAGACTGAAGACTTGAAGACGCACATGCAAAAGCATGCCGGAGAGAAACGATATTCTTGCGAGTACTGCCAAAAGAGATTTCTCCAACTCAGCGTCTTGAAAGAACATCTGAGGGTGCATACTGGAGAAAAGCCCTATCCTTGTAATGAGTGTGAAAAGAAGTTTTCTTCTGGCTCATCCTTGAAAAAGCATACAAGGATACATACCGGAGAAAAACCGTACACTTGTGACTATTGTCAAAAGGCCTTTTCTCAGGCTACAACTTTAAAAGAACATTTGAAGATGCATACTAAAGTAAGACCATTTCCTTGTGTCATTTGTCAAAAGGCATTTTCTAAAAGTGGACACTTGAAAAGGCATTTAAGGATACATACTGAAGAAAAACCATTTTCTTGCAATTATTGCAATAAGGCATTTTCTCAGCGTTCACACTTAAAAATACATGAGAGGATACACACTAACGAAAGGCCGTATCCTTGCGATAAGTGTGAAATGAAATTCACCCAAAGTGTGGCGTTAAAAAAACATTTGAGGGTACACACCAAAGAGAACCTGTATTCTTGTGATTATTGTAAAGAAACCTTTTATCGGTGTAGAGCCTGGAAAGAACATTTTCGCATTGTACATGCCATAGGAAAACTATTTTCTTGTGATGTTTGTGAAAAAACATTCTTTCGGAATCAGCATTTAAAAAGGCATTCAAGGCTACATACTGAAAGATAAATTGTATTGTTGTGAAATGTTATGTATTTTAAAAAGTGTTTTGCTGACGTTTGGAATTAGAAAACACACTTAAGAATGAGTATGCAGTAGATCAGCGTTTCTCAACATTTTTTGACCAGCGGACCGGACCGGCTAGAGCTTTTGAAAAATATTTGGAGACCGGCAATGAGAGCGCTGTGCTTCACATAAATTAGACCCACCCCCACCCCATCCTTTTGCAAATTCACTGGAGGGGCAATAAAGAGGGCTGTAGCTGTAAAAAAAGTTGAGAACTATTCAAATTTCAGGCTAATCGGAAAATTAGGAAAAAATAATACCTTAGTAAATTAGTGAGCACTTGGAACAGCTTACTGGAAGAGGATGTGAGGAAAAAGGGAGTTGATAGCTTTAACAGGAACATTGTGATCTTCATTGGGGGACTATAAATGGACTAGGACCAGCCTAATTGGGCACAGAGCCTGTTTCTGGTTGTCACATTTGTATTTATTAGATGTTTTACAGAATGTTTGGGGGTCTGAGAAGTTTTGTTTCAAAGCATATACAAGAACAAGGCATAGAATTCCATTGTGTTAAGACATGCATGGGGTTTTTATCAATGATTTTGGTTCCTAAGACTTCAAGGCAACTATGTGGAATAAACTTTCAACTGTAACACAATGTTGAAAATAAAGAGGACTCCGCACACTTCTGAACCATTTCATACTTTTCAGAATATGCAACAATCAGGAATGTATATGTTGCAGGAAAATATCATTCTTTGTGAAAAATATTTTCTGTGGCTTCAGTTTATGAAAATACATCATAGAATACTGACTAAAAAATGTTATGTGTTTGGATTGGTTAAGTCAAATTCTTTTGAATGTAAAGATTGGAGACGTTAATGTCTCCAATCACAATGTGAAATGTTACACATTGGATGTGTAACATTTCACAGTTATAATTGGAATAACCATATTTTTGTCAAGTTATAATCGTAAAATATTTTTGAATTATCGAGTCTGAAAATATTGTCATTTGATACATTGTATAAGAAAACTTATCATAAGAGGAAAAATAATTAAAAACTTAATTATTTATATTTTTTTCTTATATATTTATTTTTGAAGTTTTGCAAGTTTGATTTGATAATTATTAGCTTGTTATTGGTTGCTACTGATTTTTTTTAAATATTAAATTTAAATTAACTAGCATATCATAATTTTAATTTAACGTTTGTTTAAAAAATAATTTTTTATTATGTTGAATACATCTTGATCTTGATGTCCTCCTGAATATTTTATGAAGTAACAATACACTAGGCAGCTATTTTGGAGGGGGGGGGGCAGTGTCCTTTTTAAACTTTAATTTAGCTTTTCAATTTGGAAATATGACTATAAGTCAAAGCTTGCACACCTGTTGACTTTATTAAGTTATTCAGTAAAAGCAGGCTCATGTTTATATTTAGTGTATTTAGTACTTAAGCATCATTTGCAAATTTATTTAGTGTTGCGACTTCCATAAAATGTTTTTTTCTTTTAATTGCTAACTATAAGAGAAGACAGTTGCAATGTGTGATTGGTAGAAAAGCCACTAATACATACAAACTAATAAATGGTTTCCTTACTGAGCATACTAACTAACAAATGATTTTCAAGCATCCAATACTTTAGAACTTCAATATATTTTTTCTTCTCGTTCAAGTGAGGCTCGACCGATCCATCGGTGGTGATGGTTAAAAAATTTATCCATCGGCATCGGCCGCACATGCTAACATTGACCCATCAACCTCATAAGACATCTAAATGCCGATGCATGGCCGATGGTTTTTAAAAAGAATCCCTAAGTTTTCAAAAGGAGAAATTTTATCTTCTATATTTTTTACTTCATAACTAAAAGTACGGACTGCATGTGGCTCGAAATCGGGCAGCAAAAGGACCAACACAGCTCTGGTTTTAGAGTTTTCCGAATTTTGGGCAGATACCAAAATTTTCCTAACACAGCAGATACTTTTTGAACGATCGCTTTGATGAGGTTTTTAAGAATTACTATAAAACTTCCGATCAACAAACTATGATGGAATTGGAAGTTTTATCCATTACTGATCAGTTTTGCAGTTAGAGAGGACTACTTTTTTATAATTTTGCTTTTTCAGACTTTACTTAGTAATTTAATGCAAATTTCTTAGTTTTAATATGTACCATATCCATCATGCACTACAATTCTTATAATCACGCATTTTTTACTATATCTCGCTTTAACTCATCTCATTTTAACTTCGCACTTTTACATGCTAGTGTGCCTTTTCATTACAATCCTTTTAATCCACTTCTCCCCTCTCACATTTTGCTTTGAAGTATATTGCCTACGCATTTTTCTCCACTTTTCTGTGATTTTCTGTGTGATATTTTCACTAAAAAATTAGAATTATAAATATGTCGACGTCCACTATAATAATATCTTTATATACAAGTCATTTTTATTTAGACTATAGCTTGCGTAGGTTACTTCAATGCATTGAACACTTTTTTGTTCCTAATAAATGTTTAACATGCGCATTTCAACAGCCATTTATTGTGTTTCTCCATCGGCCGTCTTTTAACCATCGGCCAACAATCAGCATCGGCCCATCGGCCAAAATTTGCCATCGGTCTTCTTACCCTACATTCAAGTTGAAAGCACTCATAACCTTGCAATCAAGGCTTTTTTTTTTATAATCTAAACTGGTGATTCTGAAAATATACTTTTATGTAAAGCATACAAGGCTAAGGCAAATGCTTTTTTATCTGACCTGCTTTGTTTTCTGACTGGTTTTTTCAGACATTTTTAAGGAAAATCTTGATGCTGGAAATGTTTTAAGGAAGTTTTTCTTGTTGTAGAAAATGCAATTATGTTTCCCTGTAGTACTTTTTACATTGTTGCCTATTATTTGTATGTTCGTATTAAAAATATAATATGCATATGATATTTGTTACACAATTTTATGGTCATGCCTTGAAAGATATCTCTTGACTTTTGAAAGTTTATTGGATTTTTTTCTCTCTGAAGGTTATGATCCCAGTATTTTTAACTTTGAAGTAAATATATTTTTAACCTGACTATTCGAGTTGGTTCCTCCCCAAAATAGGGGTTGTCAATAAATGATGTCAAACTCATTCTTTATTGCAAAATGTCACACTTACCTCATACCCCTCCCCTCTTCCTGTCACATGTCGCACCATATTTCACTAACATATACTTATAGTTCAGAAACAGCCCTGGATTATTTACATTTCATATCTGATTTTCAAACTTTAATGTGAGTCTTAACTTCACTCTCATTTTTAACCATAACGATAATGGGATTAAATGTGTAGTACTTATTTTTTACAAAATAAGATTAAGGTTTGCACCAAGTAATATAAATAGTTAAATATTAATGTAAAAGTGGAACTGAAAAAATTTACAATTTTGTAGTTCGATATATTTTGGTTCAAATCTTATCTTTATTTTAATGTGTAAAATACCTATAAGCAGGTTAAGTTTAATCCTTTTAAATTTAACCTTTTAACCAGGCCTTATAAACTAAATCTTTATCTATACTGCCGTGCTAAGTACGAAAGTGGTATCTACGCTTTTTAACAAAATTGAGTTATCACCACCACATGTCTCTTTGGGATGTGTTTTACCTGAATACAATAAGAAAAAAGTGAGTTGAAGACGGGAAATATTTTTAAAAAATTCTGAAAAAGTATCTCTTAGCAGCATAATCTCATCGGCCGATGATCGACCATTCATCGAAACCCGATGAAATTCTCATCGGCCAATGATCGGAATCGATGAGTTCTCATCAGGAATTGCTCCAATGTGTCTCATCTGCCAAACAGAATCCGAGCAGCAAAATCCGATGAGTTTTGCTCGAAATATAATAAGATTTGGAGCAATTTACGAGCAGTGCAGTCCCGTGCCAATGAATTTAGGATCAATTTTGGATGCTCGACTTATTTTCATCGGGAAAATTGATCGGAAGGATAGCGCTTTCCGATGAAAAGTAACTCATCGAAATCTGTACTCGGATACTGATTGTAACAATGTCATCGTGCGTTATAGGATCAGTTAACGAGGAGTTTGATGATCGGCCGAGCAAAATCCGATGAATTGATGCTACTTGGGTCTGAATCAAAAACATGGTGACGCAAAACTTTAAAGAGTTTTATCTCAGTTTGAGCTCGAGTGCAGATAACACTTTTGCGCTCAGCACGGCTGTATAGTGATCATTTTTGTTAGGAATTAAAATAAATGAGCACACAAAACAAAACCATGTGAAAAAAGACCTTTCTGTTTTATTATTATTTTTTTAACAAGCATAAGACGAAGAAAAAATTATTATTCAAATAATAAAATGTTTACTTGCTACTTTTAAATGTTATTAAACAAAATGATTAATGATACCCTCTCACTACACTTGTCACAAACCGCTACAATGTCACAAACTCCCCTCCCCTGCATAGCATGACACCATAAGTGAATGAACTTACAGCGTCTTCACACAAACCCTTATCGTCAAAACAGACATTTTCACTGTTATAGAAAGCAGGGCTCGAAAATTATATTGCTCGACATGCCCGGGGCACGTAAAAACTCTGATCGGGCATGAATCTTCTACCTTAACATGCCTGGCTGGGCATTAAATTTTTTTAATCAAATATTTCTTTCCAATACTTTATTAATTTGTAGATTATAAAAAAATTATTGTATCAGCTCAAAATTTATTTCAAGCGGTAGTGCAAAAATCATATTTGGACAATTGTACTACTATTTATTTAATGTTATTTTTTAATAATTTGTATCAAAATAATTCTTGATTTGCTCTAAAGCTGTTATTTTAGTTTAATTTTTTGTTTGACAAATTCAAGCATGTTTATAAAAATATGATGTAAAATTTTAAAAAAATACTAGGCATGTAAAATTTTTATTCAAGCATTTAAGTTTTAGATAAAAATGCCCGACAGGTCATTTAAAATGTTAACGATTGTTCTAGCCATGATAGAAGTGGGCTTTGAGGCTTGGTGGCCTTGTTTGACACAGTGACTTTGACAATTGACTGGAAAAAAATATAGATAAGTGGTCACTGTGCCTCAAACCCTTATTGGAATTTATTTTTAAAATTACGCTATTCTGTTGTTTTTTTTTTTACTAGCTGTTGGAAAATAATTCTAAGTTAAATATGCAGGTGGGTTTGAGTACATCTGATTTTTTTTTTTTTTTTTTTGCATTCTTTTCAAGATAAAAAAAAATTGCCAATTGTTTGAACATGCAAGCTGAATGGTATAAAAGCTGCTTCTGTCTGCTTACTTATATTAAAGTTATCTTCAGTTTTTTTTTCGTTTCTCGAATTATTATATGTCACAGTAGAACATTTGAAGTGCTTGTAATATTAATGCTTTGTAAGATAACAATGGAGGTAGCTGAGATTGAGATGCCAATTTGTGCCGAGACTTCACATTTTTACTATATGATTAATAAATAGCTTTTTAAAAAAAATTGAAATGCTGCTTGTCTATTTACCTTTGCCTTGGACCTGATTAACCTCTGAAGTTGTTGAAAACTCAGGCTCCCATCAGTGCTCCAGCTTTTTGTTTGATAAAATTTTGTAGAAAATTTTATCTACATTGAAATAAGTCACTAATACTACATGTAATATTTTCAAAAAATGGCATAGCTGAATTAAAATTAAAATTTATTACTTCCCCTACATGTTCAAATTTTGTACATTACTTATGTTTTAGCTGTAATTCTCAAGAAATGAGGAGCTGACTAGCAGTTAAATCAGATTTATCTACTTATATTAAAAACTGAGTATCTTTCTAACTATCTTTCTAACTATCTTTCTAACTATCTTTCTTTCTAACTATCTTTCTATGTCACGCTTCTTTCTCCTGAACGCCAATGAACTGAAAGTCGAACCAGGTACCGATAGATAGGTAATTTTTCAAGCTTCATTAGTTTCAATCTATATAATTATACGATTTTAATTAGCGAAGATATCAATTAATAAGTAGTTAAGTTTAAAGCAATTAAGCCTAATAAATGATTAAATATGAAATCCATTCTTGCATTGCAAAACGTGGTTGCCATGCCATGAAACAATAATAAAAATGAAAATGAGAATTTTGAATGAAGGCTTAACTAAATCAAACACGAAACTCATAAGCGGGCGACTTACATAGTATTTTTATCGCTAGCTACTTGTAATATTTTGAAACATTCATTTGTTGAAGAGCCATCTACTTATATTAAAAACTGAGTATCAATGTCTGCTTTTTCTCCTTTGAGCGAGCTGAACCAAGGGCGGATCCAGCTTCTGGTTAAGGAGGGGGTCATTTTCGGAAAGGGGGGGGTCAAAGTGCAATTTTTGTGCAAAAATGGGGTGGTTTGGCAGTTTTTTCGTAAAATAAGTCCCAAAAATGCAATTTTTTGCTATATTTGGTCGGTTAAGGGGGGGGGGTCATGATCCCCATGACCCCACTCTACATCCGCGCCTGAGCTGAACTTACTGAAACTTTCCTCACCATCTTGAAGGCGCGAAGCATCTCAATAATTCGAATGATTTTTTTTATACAGGAAAAAAGTAAAGGCGTGAAGCGCCTGTTAGCGAGCCGCCTTGGCGGGGAGTAGTTTCTTGACATTTTCCTCACTACTTTCAGGGCACGAAGTGCCCGTGCAACGCCGGGCCACGTTCGTGGTACGTCTTGAAATCGAATGAACATTAAATTATATCAAATAAAACTTCAGAATGAGGTAAAAGTTAGAGAGGGGGGACGTTATGCATCAACATGCCGCAGGAAGCTAATCTAGCTGCCCTGGCAGCTAGTCTACTTATATTAAAAACTGAGTATCTTTCTAACTATCTTTCTATCTTTCTTTCTATCTTTCTATGTCACGCTTATTTCTCCTGAACGCCAATGAACTGAAAGTCGAACCAGGTACCGATAGATAGGTAATTTTTCAGGCTTCATTAGTTTCAATCTATATGATTATACGATTTTAATTAGCGAAGATATCAATTAATAAGTAGTCAAGTTTAAAGCGATTAAGCCTAATAAATGATTAAACTTCCAAGACATTTTTTCTTACCGTTGCCATTTTGAATTAAAACGTTAATTAAATTATTGAACTATTTAAAATTCCAAGATATTTATTTCTTTCCGTTGCGATTTTAAGGCAGGAATTCAAGTGAAACACCGACGATCGCAACTCACCAATGCAATCGCAAATTCCAAAATTTGGATTTAAGTGAAACGAATTCACTTGAATTCGACTTACAGTAGCGGTTGCAATATGCGATCGCCTCGAAGCGACTGCAATGGTGTTTCACTTGAATTCGGCCCTAAATTAAAACGTTAATTAAATTGAACTTTTTTAAATGAAAGAGTGTTATTTTTTTCCATTGTCATTTTTAATACATGTTATAACAAAGTTCTAACAATTGTTTTTATTCTAATTATTAATGACATATTTTTTCTCAGGTACCATTTTGAAAATGTGTTTTTAAATAAAATTGCAATTGCTGTTTTTAGAAGGGACTTTTTCTGGCTGCGATTCATAAGTAGTCAAATTTAAAGCGAATGTTTAATTAATAAGTAGTCAAATTTAAAGCGATTAAGCCTAATTAATGATTAAACTTCCAAGACATTTTTTCTTACCGTTGCCATTTTGAATTAAAACGTTAATTAAATTATTGAACTATTTAAAATTCCAAGATATTTATTTCTTTCCGTTGCGATTTTGAATTAAAACGTTAATTAAGTTGAACTTTTTAAAATGAAAGAGTGTTTTTTTTTTCATTGTCATTTTGAATACGTGTTATAACAAAGTTCTAACAATTGTTTTTATTCTAATTATTAATGACATATTTTTTCTCAGGTACCATTTTGAAAATGTGTTTTTAAATAAAATTGCAATTGCTGTTTTTAGAAGGGACTTTTTCTGGCTTCGATCCAAATATTAAAAGAACTTTTTCGTTTAGAATTTTGCAATTAATTTTACCGGAAGAAAGCGGTTTGGAAATAATTGTTTTTGGAAAGGAATTTTATTTGTAATTTAGGGAGAGTGCTAAGTATGCGCTACTTGACATCGTCTTTATTTTTGAGGAAGCATGTGCAAATAATTCGATTGATTCTTTGATGCAGGTAAGCTTTTTAGCGAGCCGCTTTAGCGGGTAGTAGTTTATTAAACTTTTCCTTGGTACTTTAAATACGAGCCGCCTTGGCGGCGAGTAGTGAATTGAAACTTTCTTCATTTCTTTAAAGGCGAGCCGCCTTGGTGGCGAGTAGTTTTCTCAAACTGCCTTCACTACATTACAGCCCGTGCAATGCCGGGCTACGCAGCTAGTCTCTACATAAAAGTTGTTAAACGTTATAAAAAAGTACATTTTAACACAACTGAGCCAAAACCCACTCCTGAAAAAAACTTGTAACCAGCTTTTGTGAAATTAGAAATAGAAGAGCTGCAGACTATTTCTTAGTTTGAGCAGAAAAAAAAACCCCTAAAACTTAAAATAAATAATTAAATCAGCAAAATTTTGAATTTCAGCTAACAAAATACTATATTTTCTGGTGTCTGGCATAAAATCTACTGTTGGAATGTATTTGTAGTTTCTGGCATCTGATTTTTATTCATTTTATAATTACTCTACTGTTGGTTTATCTCGCATACTATTTTTGTAGCTTTTAATTTGCATTGCAGGCAGGTGAAAAAAAATTCTGCTCCTATGGATTGGGTTGACTTTCCCTTGCTCCGTAAATTTTTAACACTTAAAATTGAAAAAACTCAGTAGTAGCTGTAGGCTATTTGCGATGAAGAGAGGAAGGGTTTGGAAATAAGGAGACTCTTCCTCGAAAAATTTTGGAACTAAAGTGCTTAAGACAGAAATTTGGATAATCCTATATCCTAAAGGGAGTTAGGGCGATCTGGGAGTCTTGCCTGGAACTGTGGCTATAGCCCAAAGCCCTTGGATTCGCCTCTGAATCCTGCAGAGAATTATGTAGTTTTAATTACTAACAATACAACAAGCATAAATTTTGCTTTCTAGTTTTACCGTGTTAGTTATGGTGATTAAAATCAAGAGTAATATATTAGGTGCTAAGAAATGTAGCTTTTAATGTCAAAATAGAGCCATTTATTGCTGTCTAGTGCTTGTGCCATTTCAACAACTCTTCTGCACTTTCTTCAATCAAGCTGTTTGGGCCGTGGTGGCCTATCGGTAAGGCATCAGACTCGAGTTCGATCCTAGCCAGTGGAAGATCCACCATGTTCACTAATAGTGGCTTTAGCACAGTAAATATGGGTCACAGCGGGGCAATCGCGAAGTCAGCAGTTTCCCTCTTTCTACCGGGCCTGCTTCAAGCATCCGAATTCATGGGATGAGTCATCCAAGTGATCCCATGGCCGGAGTGACTGCGACGCCACAGCTACTGTGCTCTGTGCTGTGCATTCAGTTCGAGCAATTTGTTTTCCGTTGCAGACATGTTATAATCAAGGTGTCAATGATTTAAATCAATTGATTTAAATCAGTGATTTAAATCAATTGATTTTTTTTAAAAAATCATTGATTTAAATCACTTTTTATTTTAATCCTTAAAAAATTCTCTTGGACAATCCCAATTTCATTATTTTTACCATTTTCTTTGAGCTTTGATTTCCATCTAATAAATGGAAAAGTAATCATACTCATCCCCCCCCCCCCCCCACAGATGCTGGAAGGTTGCAGTCCAAATAATATGTATGCACAAATAGTGCCATTTGTTGTCTAATATGTGAAATAAAGAAAATGCATGCAGGTGCAGGGCAGGTGTTGTAAAGAGTGAATTGAAGGGGGAGTGACAAGATAGAATGTGTGATATACTTTCAGTGAAAAGAAAAAACAAAAACAACCAAACAGAAGATGAATTTTCTATGCCTTGCATTAGCAACTTCGGGGGGGGGGGTCAGTCTTTATTAGTGGCTGAAATGGAACATATTCCAGCTTTATAAAACAAAAGCAAAATTAAGAAGAGGGGAGGACTGAATGAAGTGAGGATTGAGTTGAGCTTCCTGCCCCATTTGATTTTTATTCTAGCTAGTAGACAGGATTATTTTCAGATTGGCTCCTAACACTTTTTTCTGGGTTTCTTACTGGTGAAGCTTTACTTCAAAGGTGTTTTGTATTTTTAAAAACTTAAAGGTAAGTTGTTCACAAAAAAAAAAAATTAATAACTCAAGTTTCTAATTTTTTTTTTTTTTTAAATAAAAAAAAATCCGATTTTTTTGATTTTTTAAAAAAAATCATTGATTTTTTTTTACACCCTGGTTATAATAATAGAATATATAATAATAGAATCAATAGAAATATGTTCGAAAAAAAATTTCAGACAGATTGTTTAGAGGCCAGATTCGGCCTATACCCTCAAATGAGTGGGGCAAACTACAACGTATCTTGTATTCAAGTTATGGAAGCAGAAAGGAAATTTAAAATATTAACTTTAATAAGTTTATATTCAGAAAAGAATGGCGAGTTTAAATTAAGAAATTTGAATTGTGGAGAATTAACTAAGAGTCCTGAAGTAGAAATACCCGAACATTTCTATGATGTATTTAACAGTAATAGTGATGATGAAATGTCAGTTTTGGTTTATATTTCAGGTTACATAGGTTATAAATTATCACATACGGTTCAGTGTCTAGAATGCATTTCAATGTTTGTGTCTGATAAAACATTAGAATTGGAGAATTCTTATGTTTATCAACTTTTATTACTGACTGACAGAGGTAAACTTAAATTTCCGCAAAAAATGTTGATAGATGTAACTGCTTGTACTTTTCAGATTTTTAGGAAACTTATAAGTAAAGACCATGAGAAATTATTTTTAAACTTTCATGAGCAAAGAAATTTATTAGTGCAGCTTGCAATAGAAAAAATGGAAATTATGGGGATGGACTTTTTAGTTAATTGTAACTGTAGTACTTCTGTCTTAAATCATATTAAATATTGTTTATCAGGAATATCTAATATATTCCTTAATGATTACACAAAAACAATAAAAGATTGCTACTCAAAAAGTAATAAAAGAAAATTAGGTACTTTGACAAACTGCTAAACATAGTTAAATTGTGAGGCATCTCTTCATTGGTGGGCATAAAATTTGCCAATAAAAATTAAAACATTCTAAAGAGATGTTTAAAAATGTAAGATTTGGCTCGTTTTTATTCAAAGTAATTTGATTTAACTTTAACAACCTCTTTTATACTGAAAAGCATTGGCAAAAATGTAAGCGCAAATGGGACGCAAAAAAAGTTTTCGAACCAAATTTGACCAAAATTGGCATAAAATACAAATATTGAAATTCAAAAATGTCTTTGGGCTGTACGTCAATGATGTCTGTATTCAAATTCCTCTGAACTTGGGTTTTATTATCATTGTTATATATTTTTCAAGTTCAAGTTCGAAAAATTTCAGAAGTAAAACCCATTGTGTAAATTGACATAGTTAATTACATATTATTGTTTAAACTGTACAATTTTAAAAATGTTCTATATTAACTTTTATTTTTGTAAATAAATAACTACTCTCAGAATGTGTTTTGCATGATTTAAAAATAGAGCACAAATTCACAATGAAGTTGTCGCAAATACTTAAAGTTCTTTGAATTTATTCAAAAGTTTGAACAGAAAATATTTGACTATTTCTTACTGAATTTTATTTCAGTACTTTTTAAAATCAAGAAATCTTACTTTTAAAATAGGCCTACATTGTAAAAGGTCTTAAATACTTCTAAGTTGGTCATATCAAACATCAAATTAAAACTGATCAGCTAAGGAAAGATTCCTTTTCCAGTTTATTATGTTCAATAAATTTCAAAAATATAATGAATAATGTATTTTCTTAATATTAAATGAACCTACTGATCTAATTGAATCTACTACATTTTTATTGCATTCATTTACAATTTGAAAGAGCAATTGCAATGTAGAACATTAATTAAGAGCTTTTGCTTAACCTTTGAATGGATGACAATCGATAATACCATTACATTATTTTTTGTTTTCTGGTTATTTCTTTTATTATTAATAAAATATGCGTGTAGAACTAATATTTGTTATGGAATAATGAAAATGTCAAGATCAACTTCAGACATTTAAGTTTTTGAGACTTTGGTAACCAGAATCAAGTGGTAATTTAAGAGATTAGAGAATGTGAAGTGCTAAGATTATGGGATCACTTGGATTGCGCAATCGAATTTTGAAGCAGGCCCGGTAGAAAGAAGGAAACTGTTGACTTCGCGACGGCCCCGGTCACAGTCACAAAGTCCTCCAAAAGTTCTGTTCCAAATTAATACTTCTGGGGGTGCTGGACCAAAGGTTGCTCGGTTTCTGGTCTGGATTAAAAAAAGTGCTCTTCAAGGACCCATCTAACCAGTTGAACTGCATGTAGTGGCAGGTAGGGGGGACCATGTAGCATACTGCTCTGCTAAGTTCAAAAGAGACGATCTTAAACTGAGATATTGCTGTTTGAAGTTTTGCCCCTTCATGTATTCAATTTAGTTAGTACTTTGCCAGATTTAAAAAAAAAAAAATCCCGTTCTCAACTGACTATGAAAAAGTTTTTTAGGTTAAATACGTCACAAAGAACCACCTGGGGACAATAACTCAATTTTGCCAAAAAGTGCAGTTACGACTTTTGTGCTTAGCAGGCAGGCCCGTCATTTAGGCCCCCCCCCCCTGGCTTTGAGAAATCAATGTATTTACATATAAGTGGGCATGGTTTTTTATGTTTTTTGATGAAATTGCATTGCGTTTGGACCCTTTGCCCCCCCCCCCCGGAAAAACTTGAAATGACTTCCCTGTTAGCAGGGCTGTGTAGTGAAGTGTATGATTAAACTCTTCAAGTAGATGATAAAAATTCTGCTCATCCCTGATTGCTACCCTTTACTGTATGGGGGGGGGGGGGGGGTTTCATGTTCATAGCAACAATTTTATTTTTAATTGTTAGAAAATTCAATTCTGTATGACAAGAAATTTGTCAAGTTCTGTGCATTGTATATTGTTCTTTTTGATTTCAGTTACTTCATAGCTGGTTGACAATCTGGAATCCTCCTTCATAAAACTGGAGGTGAATTAGTGAAAGGAGAAACAAAGTTGAAGTGGAAATGAATTCTGTAAGTTTGTTTTTCACATATCTTAAACAATTTTACTAACAAAAATATTACAAAATAGTAAAATAAATAACTAAATAAATAAAATAATAAATTAGTAAAAAACAAGTTTCGCTCTAGTTTTTTACAAGCAGTTTTACTATCTTAACTTTTGAGCTGCAAAAATAATACAGTCAAACCTTGTTAAAATGAACTTCAAAGTGAACTTTCAAAATCAGTTTGTCGTATCCAAAGAACAATACTCTACACACCAAAAGGCAAGGATAGGAATTGTAATTTGTCTTAGCATTTGGTTTAAAAGCATTCAAATTAACGAGTTTCAATTGTGGTTAGGTCTGGTCTAGGGAAAGAGTTACTTTTAAATGAAACTTTTCACAGCACACTCTAAATTGTAAAGTATGAGCTACTCATTAAAATGGTACTTACGAAGACATATATATTTTTTTTAATGTTAAGGTACTTTCTCTGAAGTATCACAATCTTTAATAAAGATAGAACCATTGATTCATTTATTAATAAATGCTCATTCAAGATTGACATCACATTGAGAGGATATATATGTTAATAAACTAGCAAAAAATCCCTGCGTTGTCTGGGAGAGTAATAATTTAAGTAACAATAGCTATTCACTTTCTTAATATAAATAACCCTATATTTATCGCTCTGATGAATCAATGGTTGCAATAGGAACAAACAAACGGTAATTTCCTTTGAATAAGTGCTAAACATTTCAATACATTTTCTTTGTTCTAACAAAAAAAAAAAAAAACATGAAGCTGCTTGCTTTCACAAGGCACTTTTATAACCTGTATATACTTGCTCTTACTTAACCTTTTGGATCCGGGCTGTTCATATAGAAATTTTTCTTTCGACCCAACTAGTACGACAGTTTAACCACCGATTTCTTTTCCATTAAAAAGAGAAGGTATAAACTGTCGTAACAGACGTATGAAATCTTTAAAAAATCACCGGCTCCAAAGGGTTCGAGTGAAAATTTCAACCCCGTCCTCTAAACTAGATGAGACTTATGGTACAACATGTGTACCGCCCGGTTCCTAAAAGTTAGATAAAAACCTGGTGCATGTATCCACGCTCACATCTGAATATTGGTGATGTCTCAGAAAAAGGTTTTAACTTGCAATATAAGCAAGTTCGCAAACTACAGTCTGGTGAGAAATTTAGAAAAAAATTCAGTTAGAAGCGGGAAGCAAGTAGATCTGCATTTTACACTAAAAACCAGAATTTGGAAAAAGCGGACCATAAACAGGTCACAAGAGTGCCATATTAAGATATGCCTCTAATAAGTCATTCCTTCTCAAGCAATATGGACCTGGATATAGCCAGTAAACTGCAATTGCCATCTAAATTTTATAAAGTGTAAGTGCACTGTGTAACTTCAAGTGAAACACCTGTTTAAAACTGATCATTTTGTTCCAGGTAGCTGCTAAAAATTGTGCTGATATCTCAAAGCTGAAGCGTCGCTCTGAAAATTCTGAAGATTCGCCCAGGTAAAACATTTTTAATCCAATTTTCTGAAATTTCCTAAAATCCCAAAATCCTTACCCCTCCGGTTCCAAAAGGTTTTTGATTTCTTCTCACGAGGAAGGATGAGAGATTTTTTTTTTCTTAAGTGCTGACTGTGGAGTTGTTCTCTATCTCTTTTCTGCTTTTAGTGTCAATTTTTCAAAATTTTGTCTTATTTCACACTATTTTCAATTATTGGTTTACGATTTTTCAATGTGGCAATTTGTTTTACATTTTTTACAGGAATTCAAAATTTTGCTTTTAAAGCATTTAGCAAAAAAATGCATCAAACTTTTTTGTTAATATTCAGAATTAAATTTTAATTTAAAACTTTTAACACTAAATTTCTCACACTTAAGTACCAAATTTCATAAAATTTTCAGTGTGTCTTAGGAAATTACACTGCATGAAAATTTAAATATAAAACTTTGGATGTTTAAGTATGCATCATTTTAGAAATTTTTCTTAACCAAACTAAGAGTTTGTTTATTAAAACGGTACATTAAAATCAAATATGTTTCTGAAATAAATGTTTTCAATCTACTTATATTAAAAACTGAGTATCTTTCTTTCTCTCCCCCCCCCCCATTTAAAAGAAGCTATTCTCCATCATGTAAAGTCTGGCCTTGACAAGATGGCTCCTCCTTTTTTTTAGAATTGTTCATTTTTCTGAAGGGGTGATAAAGTAGAGGAAAACTGAAGAACGGATTCACAAATGTGTTATTGGTTCTAGCATAGCTTGAATACTCCACCCATTTTAAGAAATTAGCCAAAGAGGTTAAAATATTTTAATTTTGTGATGTCGAGACAGATGTCTTATTGGACAGGTCATATTCTAAAAAAGTGGGTGGGCTTTGGTTTTACCTCTTCGAACAGCCATTGGTCAAAGACAGCAACGCCTCCGATAGTTCATTTTAATTAAAAATTGGCGAGAGTAGGGTTACAATAAAGAACGTAAATCTTGTCATTTTTACTTTTCCGCCACCAAAAGCAGTAACTGCTGCAAATTACATTCCAATATTAAATAATCACATAGCGAAAATATATTTGGAGCACTTTTTTGTAAAAAAATGCAATTGATTCTAAAACTTTTAAGTGTTACTCACCGAAATTTCGTACGTTATTCTTCGCAGTGATAATAAAGACAATAAACATCAACAGAAATCAACCAGCAAACGATAAATTAAAAATCAAATTCTCTCACTCAAGATATTTACTGCAATTTATTTTGTAATAAATTACAATGCAGTAAAAGAAATGTTGCAGATAAATTTAGAATGGTTTGCTACGAATGTTGTCTCTTTTTCGGCCTTATTATTTCGGGCAAAGAATTATTTCATCTTTTACAAAGAATGTCACATCGCCAACATTTCGCTAAACTCACAAACATAGCACACATCAATTTTTTCCTTCTCCACCTGTTTTAAGGAATGGACTCTTTTTCTCATTTGATTGACAGGTGCCATCTCCTCACGGTTTTATTATATCAGTTTTCCCCCATGCTTTTTTTAGCTCCATGCTGAGCGTTTTTTATTGTGTAATTGCTGCAGTTCCAAATGACAGGAAACACATTAAATAGCTGTAAAAACATATACTTTTACTAACTGAAGAAAACACAGTAAATAATTGTAAAAGCACATACAAATTGTAGAAAACACATTAATAGCTGTAATATTGGAACACTTTTATTTGTTATAAATGGCTTTGTAGTCAGAAATGTAACTGATAACTTTCCCCCCAAGTTGGGCATAACTGAACGTCCGTGATTGAACAGAAGGTGTTCAATATACTAGACTGGAGTTATTACAAAGAGAATGACTCAAAGGGGAGAAAAAGGGAATGATGTTTTTTTCTCTTTTATTGAACGATGCTTTACATAAGGGGTGGCTAACCTTTTTAGGGAGAGTGCCACTATCTGGAGAGAAAAAACTCGGTGTGCCACATTATATTTTTCCAACAAACTGAAATTTGTTAAGAAGTTAAAAATAGATTTTATGTTGGCTGACTATGCAATTCTTACTCAAATGAAACATTTTTTCTCGTAAATCTGAGTAATTTAAATCTAAATGATAATAAGCATAAAACAAGTCCAAACTTAAGAGTTATCGTTAGTACACACTTTTATAGGTTCTGTCAGTTGGCTTATGTTTAGAATAGAAACAAATAACATCAAACATTCTATTCTAAAAACTAAACAGTCTGTACTTAATATGGTTTATGAGTATATTTTTTACCAATTCTTTAATTGTAGAATTAGTTCTTTAGAATCCTAAGAAGTTAAAGTGTTTTAAGTACTATCAATTAATATTCAACAGTATTTCAATTTTTCTGCATTCATAACAAAAAATATTTGTTTAGAAGCTTATTTTTAACCAAATCTACAACAGCATCAGACGGCTAAAGTGTGTAAATGTGAAAAAAAATTTGTTCCAAATTTCTGTACAACGTGGGTGACCTTCTGTTGAAATAAGGTCATTCTTATATTTGATTATCAATGCAAAAGGTCAGTAATTCCGATTTGGATGTCAGAAGGGTAACAAGTAGTGTCTTGAAGAGAAATAAACAAAGAATTTGAAAAGAGCAGCATTTTTTTTTATGATCCTGAAAATCATCAAACCTAACACTGAATGAATTCTTAAAATCGGTGTAAAATTTTCTCCATATAATCATTTGAAAAACTATTAAATTTCGGTTGATACTTTCAGTATTAATTTTTAATGTTTATTCTCTTTTCTCCAAAGTAGAGAGAAAGAAACTGAAGTTTCAACATAAAAGAATGTAGATGGCCTCTACTGGTTTAGGAATCTTGTTTTTTAACAATATTTAATTTAAATTACTTAAATGCAGGGTATTAAGAGATGACATAGCTAAATTAATTTGCTACTCTTTATCTACACTGCTGGCCACCGTAAATGCAATACCATGAAAGAAGCATGCTATATGAAATGAGGCGTGCTATATGAAACTATATGAAATTTACAACATGCATTAGCAGAGGTGAGATATGCAAATGATTAGAATTTAAGCGCAGACGCACCTCATGTGCGCCTGTGGTGCCACCTTTAAAGGTATTTAAGGCTTGGGGATTTGGGCGATTTTCAGCTCCCCAATTGTGTTTTCCTTGTAGTTTTTTCGAAAAAACGATTAATTATGCATCATAGGAAACACCAATCAGTTTTTGATCAAGTATCTGAGTTTGACAATGGAAGGATTGTGGCCTACTGAGATTATATCTTATCTTTCATCGAAATCGGCACTGGTGTTGGGCGAAATCAAACAACTTTAATGCGGATATGGTATCATTGGATGCATTGAGGTATGCCGGACTGACATGATGAATCACATCCACCTCGGGGCACCACTTCATGTGATGACAGGCGCATTGTACGCATGGTAGTCACAGATCGCTCAGTCACATCACAAACCATAGCACAGCACATTCCGTCAGTAACGCATCATCCAGTGTCTGTGCATACCATTCGACCCCATTTACAGCAGACTGGTCTGTCTGTGAGACGTCCATTGCTTCATCTACCCTTGACATAGAGCCACAGCTGTCTCCAGCGCCAATGGTGCAATCAAAGAAGGATGTGGATGGCAGAATGGAATGAAATTGTCTTTACCGACGAGTCACGCTTCAGTCTGCAACGATGGTCGGATTCAAGTCTGGAGACACTGTGGAGAGATGATGCTAAACAGCTGAGTTATGCACCGCCACACTGGTCCTGCACCGGGTATTATGGTATGGGGTGGTATTGGATATCACTCTCGCACTTCTTTAGTAGGCATTGCCGGTACTTTAAACATCCGGAGCTATACCCAAGCGCGGATACAAGGGGGGGGGGATGGGGGCGATCGCCCCTCCCTTGAGAGGCTCTTCTCCGGCAGTTTTTAGATTTTGAAGTTCAAAAAAGGCAATTTTAGTTGAATTTTTATGATATTAGGGGAAAGGGTGCGGGGATTCGGGGCTCTGAACTGGAAATTTTTAGAAACGGCAGACCAAAACCTTTGTAATCAACATGTGTTAATAAGGATGCATGACGAAAACAATGGGCAAGTAAGAAAGAAAAATTAATCGCCCCTCCCTTTGAACATTTCTGGATCCGCCCTTGTCTATACCTCCGAAGTGTTAGAGCCAGTTATCTTTCCTTACTTTCAGGGCTTACCTACAGCCCTATTTCAACAGGATAATGCACGACCAGACGTGGCATGCATTGTCAAAGGGTTCTTTATCAATCGCCAGATTGAGTTGCTTCCCTGGCTGGCTCGCTCTCTTGATGTTTCTTCAATAGAAAACATGTGGTTTATGGTTGCTTAATAATTGACCTAGACTATATCCCCAGCTGCTACAATAGATCAACTTTGACAACATGTGGAAGCTGCTTGGTCTGCTGAACCCCAAGAATGCATCTAAAGTCTCTTTAAATCAATTCCAAGGCGTGTGGCAGCGGTGATCTGCAACAATGTAGGCTACTCTGGCTACTGACTTAAGTCTATAAATTTAATCATTTGATACTTAGTCAACATATTATCTATACAATAAATTTTGTTGTGATATCTCTCGTCTTTCCTGGTGTTGCAATTTGGGTGGCCAGCAGTGTAAGTAGCAAGTCCTCATTGCTTTCCTTCCAGATATTTTGAAAACACTCTCTCTAAAATTCTAAACTCTTACAACTATTTTTCCTTTGAATAGCTATTGCACATTTTAATGAAGGAGTAACTTGCCATACTCTCCTCTTTCTCCTGGGAAAAGTTCACATTCAGAGTTCAAATTCGTAGTTTGTTAATACAGTGAAAGCTACAGGGACACTAACAGAGAAAAAGTCTCATTCCTTGACAAGGTACTTGTGATAGGTAATTCGATGACACGTTTGAAGTTTTTTTCTCAAATTATTTTTAAGTAATGTAACAAAAACAATTTAAGTTTCTTCATTTGTGCAACCATACCAAATTTTGTCCAATCTGGTTTCTTAATTTTAGTTGCAGAATTAATTTTTTTTTAAAAAAATTCATCACCCACCCGTAGCTGAAACTATTACAGATCAAGAATCCATTCTGTAGCATTGAAAGTTTCCTTCGTGTTGGAATAAATATGCTTTACAAAGCATTGTCTCCACTGTCACTGCTTTCGTTGGATGTCCGTAGCTAATGTTAGCGCTTGACACTTAACCCTCTGATTGCTCAATTTTCTAAACGAATACGCTTAGAAATGAACTTATTTTTTTATGTATGAAATATCAATTTGAAATTTACATTCTAAATTTACATAAATTACGTTAGAAAGTACCCTTAATATTATTAGTCTTACAACAAGGTTCTTATAAAAGTTCTAATTCTTTACACCAAATTCAAGTAACATTACTATTCCCTCCCCGAGTTTTTTGAGCAACAAGCAATCCACTTTCAACGAAACCCTTTCTTTATTAATTTAGGAGTCATCAGGCTTGTAAACTGGCTGAGCGGTCAGTGTAAATACTTCAGAAAATTCATTACTGAAATTTAAAAGATGAAATTGTGAAAAGGTTTTTAAATACGTCATGCACGTGAAAATCACGGGATGAGCAAATTTTGTTACCTTTTCGTTGCCCGTGTAAATCGCGGGATAAGCAGCCATAGGGTTAATTGTCACAATATCAAAATATTTATCAGTTTAAGGGTTTTAGTTTTTATCAATATTTTTGAGATCAACATTTTTTCCTCAATTTTGTTTTTTTTTTTTTTCAAAAAGTTTTTGCGGGCCACCGTTACTGGTCTGCCATGCCACATTGTGGCACACATGCCGCGGTTTGGCCACCACTGCTTTAAACTGAATTTTCGTTGCAAAGGGATAAGAAGCAACGTCTCTGGAGAAAAACCTACTAGTTTTAGGGAGTCTCAAAACTCCATAAAAAATACAGTTCAAGGGAAGGGGCAAGAAGAAATATTTCTGCAACTTGATAAAAACAACAAAATATTATTGTAACGGAGGAATTTATTGTCATACCAGAAATTACTGCCGGGCATTTTTCCTTCATAAGGATAGCCAAAAAAATAATAGGGTACCAAGGAGTATTTAATTCTATGCTGATTTCATTGCTTGTAGATGTTTTGAAAATCCAGAAATGCTAAACTGATTTTCTTTCTTTAGAAAAGTGCCAAAAAAGTCCAAGGACTCAGCTCTGGCGGCATCAAGAACAAAACTACATCGGGCAGTTTTGAAAGAAAACTCAACATCTGTGCGCCATATTCTAAGGAGTGAACCTCATCTAATAGATAAAAAGGACAGAGATGGAAACACTGCGTTACACTTGGCAGCCAAGCATGGATTAAAAGGACTTAAAACTCTACTTGATGCTGGTGCAAATTCGTGCCTGCAAAACAGAGCAGGGTTTACACCTCTGCACTGTGCATTGGTCAAAAATAGGACGGATTCAGCTCTAGTTCTCTTAAGTTACAATGTCAAAACTGACCTTCAGAATGATTGTGGACGGACTGCTTTACATTTCGCTGCTGAACGAGAGCATTTAGCAGTAGTGAAGAAGCTCCTGGACGCCGGTGCGAACACCCGTCTCCAAGACTCGAGTGGCAATACACCGTTACATTGCGCTCTGATTTCGAAAAAACAGTATGCAGCAAGAATGCTCTTGAATTCCGACAGTGCGGTCAACCTTCAAGACGAAAATGGACAGACACCCTTACATTGGGCTGCAAAGCGAGGATATGTAGGGATAATTAAGAAGCTGCTGGATGCCGGTGCTAACACCCGTCATCAGGATAAAAAAGGGCAGACGCCTTTCTTCGTTGCCCTGGAAGAGTATATGGAGGGAGCTGCAAACGTCCTCGTTGCAGCGGATAGTGAAAACGATGTTCCAGACGGAAAAGGTTTTACTCCTTTATATACCGCTATCATGCGCGATTTTCCAATGACTGTAGAGAGGCAGTTGTTCTGTGACATGCATCCGCACACAAAGATTGAAGCTACTTTTCACAGGGGAAGTTATCCCATAGACTTAGCCTACGTAGGAGAAATAAAAAACAGAGTAGCGGAGAAGATTCTTACTGCAATTGCCCTGTGGGAAATTGAGATTAAATATGAAGAGCATCCAGGTCTTTATCCAGGCATAACTATGTATTGCAAGGCATTTCTTAAGCTTTGCCAAGCCGAGGTCGCTAAGATGAAGGAGGCAATGGTGCACGGCAGCAGGGTGTCATACTTTGATCTGGCAAGAAAACATGTGAGAAAGGTGGCCCTCTACCTTGAACTCGAATCCATCAGGAAACATTGGGAGGACCAGGTGGAGAACTTTCCAATGTACGAGGACCTGATTGCTTTCAAAGTGAGGAGGGCCCAAGATTGGAAGATTCTGACGGTGCAGTGTCTGGAGTGCTTCACTGCCTTGTCCACAAAATTGCCTTCTCTGCCAGAACCAATCATCAACATCATTTTAGGTTACTTATGTGAGCGAGACATGCGAGTTTTTGTGATAAGTTTTCAAACCAATAACGTAAGTATGAACAAATAAGTCCTCTCAGCCAGGGAGGAAAATAAGTTAAGATCTTCTTAACCTATGTTTTCAAGGCTTCCATTTGCTGAAAAGTGGGAAAAAATGTCCTTAGGGACTGTGTCACTCTTAGAATTTACCATGCATTTGCTGTTTTACTAGTGCCTTCATGACTTGAGTGTGGAAATACTAAAATCTCCAATCAGTGAAGGTTTGTTCATTTGCAGAGTGAGTCATCAGAAAGTAGGAAAAAGATTGTTTGGACATGAATCGGCTGAAATTACATTTTTAAAAAAATATCCGTTGAAAAATTTTATGAGTACTGCTTTTTGAAAAAAAAAAAATGGCTGGAGATTCCCTATTTAGAGAGAAAAATGAGTTTTAATTCAGCTCAAAGTTAGCAATTTTGATATTTTGATTAATATATGTATATATATATATTTTTTTTTTTAATTAGAAAATATAAACTGTACCATACATTCATTAATTTAAGAAATATGAAGAGCTTTTGAATTGATTCTATCTGGATTCCAGTTTGAAAATATGATCAAGTTTTTCAAATAAAATATTTTTTCGTTAAAGTTGTTATATTTTTGTCTGAAAGTGTAAAAAATGATATACTCACAGAGACTCGTTTCTTAAGGATATCACAAATCCTCTCGGTTCATATCTTCCAAATGTAAATAAATTAAATTTTTCAAAAATTTAAATTTTATTTGTATTGTAATATGTAGATATCAAGTGATTTGATCTATGATGTCATCGGTGGGCATAACTTTTTTTAGGCATAACCTTTGTTAGGCTGAGGTCGGAGTGAGAAGAATGAGCAAACTTTTAAATTGTTCACAAATTATTAAGAGCAAGAATCTGAGAAACTCACGGCTAGCATTATAAGGTGATTCATGACACCTCAGATTTTTTCCGAAAATTTACCAAATGTTTATTATCTTATTGAAAAACCAAATCCAGAATGTTTTGTTCTAAAGTTGAGTTGTTTAGTTTTTATGGATCCCTAAAGGTGAAGGTGCGGCATCAAAAATTAAGCGGATTTTCAAGACATGGAAGTTGCTGTGAGCCAAAACTCTTACCAGGAACTGTTGAACTCCAATTTTCTTTTTGTATATGGAATACAGAAGGTTCAAACTTTACAAAATGAATGTTAAATTTGTGGTAAGTTGTTGCCGTAAGGTCAGTGAAGGCCCTCAAAACAAGGCATTTTTGACGTTTTCCAGCATTTTTGAGGTCCAAAAACAGCTTGTACATTTCAGTTGCCACGGCAAAAGTAGTGTCGTTTGAAAGACCAGTGTAAGCACTTTAAAATAATGTATAAATAACCGAGGAAAGTTCAACGTGCTTTTAGTTGCGTAAGGACGAAATATGAAAAATGTCATATTTTACCGATATTCAAACGGTCATAACTTCCTCTGCCAACAACATATTGAATTACTTTTTTAGCTAATGTCATACTCTATTCTTTGTCTTAACTGAACAGTTGAGTCTTTTGAGGCGAAATGTTAAAAAAATTTTTACAAAAAATGTATTTTTGCCTGTGTATTTTTTGTAAAAATATTTTAAGCATTTCGCCTCAATGGACTCAACTGTTCTAGTAGAGGAGCAACTGGTCAAATTTTAATTTCCGTGCGCTTTTTGTGATACAATTATGACAGTTGGTTTTTCTGAAAGGTATTGGCACCAGGAATACGAATTCGGATGTTGCCACCCCCAAAAATAGTGCAGGGGGCGTAAGGGGGGGGCAAAGTTTCTTCACTAAAATAATTATATCTTCATTATTTCATGGCTTACAACCAGTTTTCAAAGCGTAAAATGCTTAAATCCACTCAAGAATAACATTTTAAATCATAAAAAGCTGAATTCAAATTGCTGACACGTGTTTCGGAGCTATTAAGAGTTCCTTTTTCAGTGTATAAGATGAGACCTTATGAATGAAAATTCATCCGGCTGAAGGTGGTTTTTTCATTGAATAGAGGTTATCAACCCCATCATTTGGACAACCAAGGGGGGGGGGGCTGCCGTATCCCCCCCCCACTCGCCCCTTTTAGAACAAAATGCAAATGCACATTTGTGTACGCCTTTATCCTTCAACACATAGTATACATTTAATTTGCACTTTTGCACGGGACTGTAATCGCCCTCCGGGGGGGAGGGGGCGTTGAAAAATTAATGTTTTATTTATTTATTTATTTATTTTTTTGATCAGGGAGAGGGGTTCAATTGCCCCCACCAATCTGATAACTTGTTTCTCTTAAAGAGCAATTTTTTTCGTCATTTTTTGCCCAACACAATTTTTTGTAGCTTAAAGTACTGCTAAAGGAAGTTTTTGCAGCCACAAATGGTTTGGGGTCAAAATGTCGCGGCCGAAATGTCGCGGGCCAAAATGTCGCCGAGCCAAAATGTCGCGGGCTAAAATGTCGCGGTCCAAAATGTCTCCGAGCTAAAATGTCGCGGTCCAAAATGTCGCCGAGCCAAAATGTCGCCGGTCCAGAATGTCGCCAGTCAAAAATGTCGCTGGTCCAAAATAACGCCGGTCCAAAATATATCCGTTCCAAAATGACGCTAAGTGTATAGTACAGATTTAATGTTTCCAGTAATTCACAAATTCAATGCAGCTTAATTATGTAGCTCAATTTTACTAATAAGCTTGTCACAATATGATAAATACACCTGTTTAGTAACTTTTTTTAAACGTAGCAGTTTAGAAAATTAGCTTAAGTTATTAACAAAAATGTAACTAAATTGATTTCTTCTAAAGCTTAAATTATTTCAGTACCAAAATAATGCCATAGTTTTTTCAGGGCTGTACTTAGGGCCCATGGACGCTAAATTTCTTCGTTTTTTAATACGCTTTTACTAGTTTCACATGTAGGTTTTTTTGTTTGTTCGTTTGTATGTATGTAACTGAGTCAAAAATAAAATTCGCGTTCTTTACAAACGTATAAAAGTAATATGTTTAATACCATTATTATTACTAAAGGCTAAACTATATTGCATGTTGATGTATAATAAGTGCATTTGACATTAATTCTGTGTTCGGCATCGATCGTCCACAAAATGCATATTATAAGTGCATGTAAACTTAGCGGATATTCAACAGTTTTCAAAATCTTCTTTTGAATTTGATTTACTCTAAAAGCGTATTTTTTAGTTTTTTTTTAAACTATATTTAGGATTATTTCTTTTTTTTTCACACAAAGAAATTAAACAATTAACCCTTCACTGCACGGTGTGCCAGATCTGGCACAAACCAAATAAACCCTCATATATTCCTATAATTTTTAAATGCAGTTAAACTGAGCTTTGTGCCCCTTCTGGAACATTGCTATAACAGTTTAGTGTGATTTTTATGCACTAGTTAGTTGCACTAGTCTAGGTATTACAGTTCTTGCTTTTGAAAGAAAGAGTGTCTGCATTTCCGTTAGAAGTGTGCTTAGTCATTATTTCCTTTGTTCTAAAAATGTTTAAATACACTTAGTGGATAGTTTGTTTATACCACTTATGGCACAAAACATATTGTAGATTATTACACTTATCGGTATACAAAGCATATGCTATGTGCTTTGTGCCATATATAGAACAAACAATTAAAACATCATTTTTGGTGCACATTTTTAAGATTAATTTTTTTCTTCATTTTTCCTGAAGTCAGGGCTATTTAAAAGGTAACAAATGATTTTTTTCATGAAAATATAAAAAATCGTGCAGTGATGGGTTAAATTTGCTGTAAAGGTTTTTTTTTTTTTTGCAAAAACGGAATACCGTTTAATCACCGCGTAGCCGGCAATTTTCTTATAGAACATTTTCTTTAAGAGTTGTTTGGGGGCGTTTGAAATCAAATTAGTTCATGGAATTATTGCTTTCTTTGTAACAACTGAGTGGTGGAAGGGGAGGTGAAATGTCAAGAGAAAAAAATGGTATTATATTCAACTTCACATTTAAATACTGATTGTAACGAAGGTACAGAACCATGTCTGAGCTGATTAACGCCAGAAATGAATAAGCATCTCTCCCTTTAAGACCAATCTACAAACAAAATTTTGTCTGAATACTTGCATTACTTCTTGATATACATCACTCACAAATAATGAAAAATAAAAATTTCAATTGCTCTGCTTCCTCGATGATGTGGCGTATCTTCTGAAGGCTTCCTATGGGCCAATTTTTATTTTATTTCGTCTGAACCTTCTTCAGACATTAATCACGCTATGCTGAAAACGTTCCATTACATTCTTGCATGTAAAAACTTGGAAGAACTAGCGGTAAAAACCAATCAGCACTGAATCACATATTGGTTGGTACATGTATGTACCAAATTTCATTCTAATTCACGCACTAAGTTTTGTGGTAGATACACACGCAGATACACACTTAACACATTTTCCCTTAAAAAAATAAACGATAAAATTGAATTCAGCACACGTCAGAAAGTGTAAATTCTTCCAAATTGACAATTTTTCACTGATCCAATACTTTCTTTTATACATTTTATGAAGAAGAAAATAAAAAGACCTATTATTTAAATAATATAGACTTGCTTTCGATCATGTAAGAAATTTTAACAGAAACCAAGGTTTAAACATTGTACATCTGTCTTATTCATTTCACTGTTCTTCAACTTCTTTTTTAACACACAAATTTTCCTTTCGATATCAATTAAACTTGGCTTGGGCTGCTAATCTATTCGTTTTTAAGTTGGTAGATAGCGAGTTACGGTGAAATAAGCTATTGTAAATAAATAACATACGCTTGTTTGAAAACTATTTGTTTCTTGGAAAGCGCTCGAAACAGTTACAAGCCGAAAGGGTAAATTTTTTTTAGTATTTTCAAAAATTTTAGTCCATACTATCGTTAACGCACACATTCATCAACAGCAGTTAGCAATTTTTTGCTAATTCGGTGTAAAAAAGCCTTTTCATATATTTTAATTTTTGATACTAACTGTATCAATATCGGACCTTCTACATTTTTGTCTGACGACATTTGAACTTCACTTCACACTCTCCAGGGTCCCCCGTACCTACCACAGCTTCGTGGTTTAACCGGGATAGGGCCCTGAAGAGCGCTCTGTTCTTAATTTTGAACCAGAACCTAGGGTCGAGCAAACCCTAGGGCCCAGCACCCCCAGAGGTATCGTTTCACTTGGAGGACTTTGTGACCACGACATTTTTAACGCCTCCCAGCCACCATTAATCAAGGCGGTGGATCTTTGATCGGCTGGGTTTCGAACCCGGGTCCCTCCGGACACGAGTCCGATGCCTTACCGATCGGGCCACCACGGCCCTATATGACGACATTTGAACTGGCGACATTTTTGACCGGCGACATTTTGGACACGCGACATTTTTGACCGGCGACATTTTGGACACGCGACATTTTGGACCGGCGACATTTTGGCCCGCGACATTTTGGTCCTTCGACATTTTTGCCCGCGACATTTGAGACCGACAACATTTTGTCCAGCGACATTTTGGCCCGGCGACATTTTGGACCGGCGACATTTTGACCAGCGACATTTTGGACCGGCGACATTTTGGACCGGCGACATTTTGGCCCGCGACATTTTGGGCGTATACCGCCACAAATGTGCTTTAAATAATATAAGCCAGTGATATTCATTGTGAGTGGTCTGAAACATGCCTGAATTTTTAAATTAAAAAAATGAGAGAAAGATTTTTACTTATTTGTATTCACTCAAATAATAATATAATGACAACATTAATGAACCCAAATGTCCCATGGACTGTTTAACATTGTATTTGTTTCTGTTGCTGAGTGTAAAAAGTAACTTTAAACAAACTAAACATTTATTGAAACTAAAATGTTTTATTTCATTATACATCACTATACATTTTCAGCTGCATTTATGTGCAAACAAAATAGTTAAATACAAACATGAAAGTAGAACTATAATTACAAATAACAACACACACGCAGGGCCTGATTACTGAATAGGCCAACTAGGCCATGGCCTGGGGCCCCCACACAATTTAGGGGCCCCCAAATGGGTAAACTTGCTGTAGTCAATGTCTAAATTTGTTTTATCCTATGCCTAAATCGTTAAACCTCAGTACAGGGGGCCCCAAAAAAGTATTTGGCCTAGGGCCCCGTGATATCTTAATCGGGCCCTGCACACACGCTACTCATTTGACAGTAGCATTTGAAAGAAAATGTAATAGATGGAATCCATAGATGGTGAAAGAAAAAGACAGATTGCTCTCAAACCAATATATAAATGCTTTAGGAGAAGAAAAGGCAAAAGCCTTGCCTGGCTTTCATGCATTTACTGGATGCGACACTACAGGAACGTTTGCTAGAAAAGGTAAAGCCTTGCAGCAGTCTGATAAAAAGATTTTGCAAGTTTAGGAATTAATTCTGCACCATCTGAAGATATTTTTGGTGCATTAGAACCGTTTGTTTGCAAAATTTACCTGCCAAACTGTTCTAAATCAGATGTTGGCTCTGTTCGGTTCATGTTATTTCAAAAGAAAACTGCCGAATCAGAAAAGATGCCAGCAACAAAATCAGCTCTTCGCTATGCTATCATGAGAGCATAGATATGGCAAAATGATGTCATTGCATGTCCGAATATTTCACAGCCAGATGCTGGTTATGGTTGGGAAATGCAAGACCGCAGATTTGTTCCCTAGATGACCAGAATGGAACCAGCTTCACAGGCGATTCTAGAACTGGTAAAATGCTCATGCAAAAAAAGTGAATGTTTTACACTGCTTGTCAAATGCAGACATGTGTGAATGTTTGGATTTACCTAGATGATGAAAGTCACTGTTTTGACAGGTAATGAGGAGAGCAGTTCAGATGAATCTGACAATGAAACTGATTTTTAATTTGCATTATCTCCGTATATTATTTCTCTAAGCCGAATCCTATACCCGGTCGAAACTCGCTCATTTCTTTATCGAATTGCAAGAAAATTTATGATTTTGAAGCTTATTCCGCGGGCTATTGACGAAAATTAGACCCACCCTCTAAAAAGTGTCGGTTCGTTTTTTATTCGAACTTCAATTTTCGGGCACAAAATTGACTCTATCTAGCGAAATAATTGTCGTATCGTCTCCATTTTGATTTCATTCGAAAGATTAAAAAAAATGCGTTCTTTAGAACGTTTCTCCGCTAGCGCCGCGTAACGAGAATCTCGAAAATCCACGTTTAAGCGACTTATAAGCGATTGAAGTTTGAAAAAGTTAAATTTTTTGCTCAACTGTTAAAATCGTTATACCATTGTTGTTCAAATCAATTTTAAATGCGACATTTCAAGCCAAGGCTTAACTCGGTTTATTGTTTCAAAATACTATGGTAGTTTTGCGATAACGTTAGTATTTAGTTTAGTAGTAGCCTTGGGTATTTGATTTTAATATAGGGTATCACTTTTGTAGTAGTTGTAAAAGTGAACGTGTCTTTGGTCTCTTTGAAAAGTTGTCAGAACGACGGCAGTAGATGGCGATGTTGTGCAAACGTACAAGATTTTACAATGCCAAGGAACAAGGTACCAACAGGCAGACTAACAGGAAGGTGTCTACTACCTAGACAATATTAGACAATTCAACAATGCTTTGGCCTTCGCTTCAGTCAAAGTGGACTCAGTTAACATTCCTGGCAGAGGTCCATATTGTTTTAAACTACATGGTCAAGTGTACCATATGATCGGAAACTTGCAACCTCCGGCAGGGACTACACCAACATACGCTGGACTTTTTTTTATAGATTTCGATACTGCGCTGCAACTTCGGGCAGATAATGAAGCCAATAAAAATTGTCGTATTAAATTTTAAGTTTAGAGTTTTTTTTTTTTTTTTTTTTTTTTTGCGGAATTCCGCACGGGTCACCTAGTCTACTTATATTAAAAACCGAGTATCTATCTTTCTTTCTATCTTTCTTTCTAACTATCTATTTATGTCACGCTTATTTCTCCTGAACGCCAATGAACTGAAAGTCGAACCAGGTACCGATAGATAGGTAATTTTTCAGGCTTTATTAGTTTCAATTTATATAATTATACGATTTTAATTAGCGAAGATATCAATTAATAAGTAGTCAAATTTTAAGCGATTAAGCCTAATAAAGGATTAAACTTCCAAGATATTTTTTCTTACCGTTGCCATTTTGAATTAAAACGTTAATTAAATTATTGAACTATTTAAAACTCCAAGATATTTATTTCTTTCCGTTGCGATTTTAAATTAAAACGTTAATTAAATTGAACTTTTTAAAATGAAAGAGTGTTATTTTTTTCCATTGTCATTTTGAATGCGTGTTATAACAAAGTTCTAACAATTGTTTTTATTCTAATTATTAATGACATATTTTTTCTCTGGTACCATTTTGAAAATGTATTTTTAAATAAAATTGCAATTGCTGTTTTTAGAAGGGACTTTTTTTTGGCTGCGATCCAAATATTAAAACAACTTTTTCGTTTAGAATTTTGCAATTAATTTTACAGGAAAAAAGCGGTTTGGAAATAACTGTTTTTGGAAAGGAATTTTATTTGTTATTTAGGGAGAGTGCTAAGTATGCGCTACTTGACATCGTCTTTATTTTTGAGGAAGCATGTGCAAATAATTCGATTGATTCTTTGATGCAGGAAAGCTTTAGTAGTTTATTAAACTTTTCCTTGGTACTTTAAAGGCGAGCCGCCTTGGCGGCGAGTAGTGAATTGAAACTTTTCTCGCTACTGTAAAGGCGAGCCGCCTTGACGGCAAGTAAACTGTTTAAACTTTCCTCATTTCTTTAAAGGCGAGCCGCCTTGGTGGCGAGTAGTTTTCTCAAACTGCTTTCACTACATTACAGCCCGTGCAACGCCGGGCTACGCAGCTAGTATATTATTATTATTTGACTTATTGTTTTAAAATTCTTCCGAGCAATGTCTTTTTGAAACGATCAAGAATATCAAAAATTAATTTACGGGTTGATTTAAATATATGGGTGATTCTACGATCAATGCGTTTTTTGTGTCCCCAAAGAAAAAATAATCTTATTAATTTCACTCATTATATCACTAGTAGCCGCTATTTTTATGATTGTAGTGGTAAGGGTCAGACAAAATTTCACTTTTTGGGGGGGTTTATCGATACCAGGGGAAAATGCGTTGGCAGGGGAGTGACACTATTGGCAGAATTCTGGTTTGATTTACTATTATTTCACTTATTTTTCGGTGTAAACTCATAGTATGGACTCATTTCTACAAGACCTGTATTCAAAAAAAAATTTCGCGTTGTAATAAAATAAAAAAAATCAATCTTGAAAACACGACATGTTGCATACAAGTCGCTCCTCAGATCCCAAATAAAAATACTTCCCGCATTATTTACGTTCATTCAAATTGCTTTCACAGGGGCAATTAAGATTAAAAATGAAATTAATTATGCTTATAACACAGTTTTAATGCATATTTACACTTTTTTGGAACAAAACTGCCAGGGGAGTGACGCCAGAGAAGTGACAAAATCACACATTACCTATAAAAACAATATCACACGCTCTTCTTACCAGAACTTCACGTAAAACGTGATGTCTGCACACAATAAGCATTACATTATACATACGCACACTTGTGTAACGATGAAATGTAAAAAGTTATACTTACCAGGGGAAATACTACAGCGACTGGCGCAGTACGCTTTAAGGCACTTTCATCGAGAACCGATGCAATAATATTCGAATTTTTTAAAAACCTCTTAGCTTGCTTTTAACTTAACTCAGTATTACACTGGTTATTCGCTATCAACATCATCCTTATGCATTTTTTATGCTAAATTTCAGTCTTCGAAGTTCGCCAGGTGAGGGTGACACTGTTGATATGGCCCATTGAAAAGTGTATTTTTTTAAAATAATAATAAATATTTTTTCAATGTTTACTGATGAAATATGTTTCTCTGTTAATGTAAGTGTATGATTATGGCAAAAAACATTGTGCCAAGTTAGTAAAAATTGAACGTCGAACATGTTTGTATAAAAACTAGTTTGGACAGGCCAGGGGAGTATACATTTATGACTATTTTCAGCTATAAATGCTTAAATAAAATAACTGCAGTGAATTAATTGGGTAGTCCATATAAAAGATAATAGTCTATAATGCTTAACCATACAAACACATTAATAAAATCAGTTTTGCATGAAGTTTTTCCATTGGCCGTCTGAATTCAAATAGCGTAGAATCACCCATATATGGGCGATTCTCTGTAAACTGGTAATTGGCTGTCCGGACTGAGTATTTTAAAAATAATAAAGTGTAATAAAGTAATTATCGCTCTTAATACAAGTAAAGCATTAATACTTTGTGGTCCAATTGTATTTGGAGTGATAACAATTTAATTTTTTTTTCTAGAAATTATCTAAGCGCCAAAAACACAGTCCCCTGGCTGTCCCAATCCCTTAGTCTGACTGTTATAGATAGTATTTCAAAAAAACCTATTAACACTACATAAATTTGGCAATTAATATCTAAAAATAGAATAATGCAACTATATCTTTTTTATGAAATAAGGTCTAATTACGTATTTCTAAAACTTGAAATTGTCATGTAAATTCTGTTCGGAGTTTTTTCAAACAGTCCCCTGCCACGAATTCAAAGCTGTAATACGAAAAATCTATAACTTTTGCAAATTCTTTTTGGCATGAAGTTTAAAGTAATCAGTGTGAATTCGCCGAAATCGCCGAGAACGGTGTTGAAACGCTACTTTGCTTAGTTTGAGAGCCACATTTGTGATGAAAGTATGCATCAGGGTCATTGCGAAAACAGTCCTCTGGGAAGTGATTTTATTAATGTCAATTAATTTAACTATAAAACATATTAGTTATTATGTCCACGATTTGTGCCTAAATTTATAGGTAGCCTCGTAACTAATTATGTTTTAATAGTTTTGCAGATATTACACAACAAAGAGCAAAAACACAGTCACCTGGCACAGTCCCCTGCCTAGTTATACTAGGCGGGGGACTTACCCTCTATCATGATTTATCAGAAAATCACAAACTTTAATTGGCCCTCTTTCAAACCAAAGTAATAGATTCATTTTCTGAGCAATAGTATTATAATTATACGAACATTTCAAAAAACAGTGCCCGGAGAGATTTCGTGTGAAAAATGACGAGTTTACAGAAAATCGCCCATATATAGTACATTTTCTTTCAAACGCTACTGTCAAATGAGTAGCGTGTGTGCTGTTATTTGTAATTATAGTTCAACTTTCATGTTTTTATTTAACTATTTTGTTTGCACATAAATGTAGCTGAAAATGTATAGTGATGTATAATGAAATAAAACATTTTAGTTTCAATAAATGTTTAGTTTGTTTAAAGTTACTTTTTACACTCAGCAACAGAAACAAATACAATGTTAAGCAGTCCTTGGGACATTTGGGTTCATTAATGTTGTCATTATATTATTCTTTAAGTGAATAGAAATAAGTAAAAATCTTTCTCTCATTTTTTTAATTTAAAAATTCAGGCATGTTTCAGAACCACTCACAATGAGTATCACTGACTTATATTATTAAAAGCACATTTTTGGCTGCAAAAACTTCCTTTAGCAGTACTTTAAGCTACAAAAAATTGTGTTGGGCAAAAAATGACGAAAAAAATTGCTCTTTAAGAGAAACAAGTTAGCAGATTGGTGGGGGCAATTGAACCCCTCTCCCTGATCAAAAAAAATAAATAAATAAATAAATAAATGAAACATTAATTTTTCAACGCCCCCTCCCCCCCCCAGGGGGCGATTACAGTCCCGGGCAAAAGTGCAAATTAAATGTATACTATGTGTTGAAGGATAAAGGCGTACACAAATGTGCATTTGCCTTTTGTTCTAAAAGGGGCGAGTGGGGGGGGGAGACGGCAGCCCCCCCCCTTTGGTTGTCCAAATGATGGGCTTGATAACCTCTATTCAATGAAAAAAAACACCTTCAGCCGGATGAATTTTCATTCATAAGCTCTCATGTTATACACTGAAAAAGGAACTCTTAGTAACTCCGAAACACGTGTCAGCAATTTGAATTCAGCTTTTTATGCTTTATAATGTTATTCTTGAGTGGGTTTAAGCATATTTTACGCTTTGAAAACTGGTTGTAAGCCATGAAATAATGAAGATACAATTATTTTAGTGAAGAAACTTTGCCCCCCCCTTACGCCCCCCTGCACTATTTTTGGGGGTGGCAACATCCGAATTCGTATTCCTGGTGCCAATACCTTTCAGAAAAACCAACTGTCATAATTGTATCACAAAAAGCGCACGGAAAACCAGTTGCTCCCAGACTATTCTGTAAAGACAAAGAATAGAGTATAACATTGGCAAAAAAAATATTTCAATATGTTGTTAGCAGAAGAAGTTATGACCGTTTGAATATCGATAAAATGTGATATTTTTCATATTTCGGCCTTACGAAACTAAAATCACGTTGTACTTTCCTCTGTTTATACATTATCTTAAAGTGCTTACACTGGCCTTTCAAACGACACTACTTTTGCCGTGGCAACTGAAATGTACAAGCTGTTTTTGGACCTCAAAAATGCTGAAAAACGTCAAAAATGCCTTGTTTTGAGGGCCTTCACTGACCTTACGGCAACAACTTACCACAAATTTAACATTCATTTTGTAAAGTTTGAACCTTCTGTATTCCATATACAAAAAGAAAATTGGAGTTCAACAGTTCCTGGTAAGAGTTTTGGTTCACAGCAACTTCCATGTCTTGAAAATCCGCTTAATTTTTGATGCCGCTCCTTCAAATTTAGGGATCCATAAAAATTAAACAACTCAACTTTAGAACAAAACATTCTGGATTTGGTCTTTCAATAAGATAACAAACATTTCGTAATTTTTTGGAAAAAATTCGAGACGTCATGAATCACAAGCGTGACACTCTCTCAGATTCTTGCTCTTAAAAAACCTAGTGACCCAACGTGATGTCCAATATAGGAGCAAAAAAAAAGAAGGCAAGAAAAGAATAGCCATGCAAAACGCATTCATTAAAATTTTGAAAACACAATTGAAACAAAAAATAGTAAACGACTAAAATTAAGATTGTATTGATAAAAAAAAAAAGAAAAGAGAAACAAAATTGCAACAAAAAGTTGGCAAAAAAAAAAATATATTATATATATATATATATATATATATATATATATATATATATATATATATATATATATATATATATATATATATATATATATATATATATATATATATATATATATATATATATACACATATATATATATATAGATAGATAGATAGATAGATAGATAAAAATGTGAAAATATAATGTTCTACATTCAATCAGCGCATAATTGCTGCTAGAGCATTCATTAAATGTATTCTAAATATTAGCTCTTAGAGCGGGGGGTTGGTTGTATTCATGAGTTGGCTGTAGTGTTAGTCACTTTTTCGACCTTTTGGACTTCTCAAAACATAATCATCCTTATTTCATTATGCTAACTCGTGTGCAGCTGACTTCTTCAGAAAAATGCAAATTATTATTTTTACCAACTGCTCCCGCTCTCCGTAGACGAAGCAGTAACTTACCCAGTTAAATTTAGAATTTTTTAGTTGTTTGTGAAATTGTGTCGTTTTTGCATTTTTGCATTTATAACATTTACATTGTTATTTCAAGTCTTTTTCTAATCGTTGTTGTTATTTACACTGACTTCGTGCACGCCCGAGGGCGGACTTCATATATAAATACTTAATATATATATATATATATATATATATATATATATATATATATATATATATATCTGTTTGCCCCGCTTAATCGGGTAACGGATAAACGAATACCCCGCTTATACGAATAAAATATCTTGAAATAGAGCATTTCCCATTCCATAGATGCAATGCTAAAAATCCCCACTTAGTCAAATAATATTTCTTGGAACAGATAGTATTCGCTTAAGTGGTGGCCGACAGTATATATATATATATATGCTCAATTTTATGAATTATCTGTCAGGAATAAGTAATATTAAAATTGAGAAAAGTTGAAAAGATTCAAAAGTAACTTTTGAAGAAAAAAAAATGTGTAGAAAACTAGTTAAAGAAATAGCATAAGTATTCTTAAATTTTTCATAGCATTTAAGTAAAAAGTTTCTAAATCAAGTATCAGACAAGAATTATGTATTCACATTATCTACACAAACTACATAATGTAAAATAGTTTGTACAAGAATAAATGATGAATTTTGCTTTAGTATGCATAAAGAGACATTTTTAGTTATTATCCTTCATTTAGCATTTTATTTCTCTTTGATAGGATTGGACTGACTCGGAAGAAAAGCTTAGAAATTGGAATTTTTGATTTGGGAACATAAATAATCAATTCTGTGATAAAATCCATATTTTGTTATAAAAATTTACTTTTTCACTGCAATGTCTAAGATAAAATGATCGTGTATTTTTTTCCTTGCCCGTTTGTCACCACGCACCGCCAGTGCGAGAGAAATAGTGCTACATGTTAAAAGTAAAAATTTTATACATTTGAAAGATATTTAAGTAATTTTATATGTGAAAAAAACTCATTTCGAAAATTATTTATTATTTAGTGCTGTATTTTAGAGTAATTGTTTTGAAGAGCATAAAAATTACAGTCAAAAAAAAAATGCCTTAAATAAGATACTTTATTAAAAACCATATAAACTGTTTCAAGTTCTTGCACATTATTCCAGTTTGCAGTTCCATAAAATCTGCTCTGAAATAAGCTATAAAACAACATTTTAAAAATATAAATGCCCCCGACCCCTCATGGACTCCCCCCCAGATCCCCGATATTGTTGCACCCCCAGAATTCGCAGCCTAAATCCGCCTATGCCTAGTCACCCACAAATTAGTCTCCTAAGAACTCCGCGCACGTCTCCCAGCGGTGCTGCTAAAAAGCATTCCTAGAAGGTCTGTTTTGGAAAAAAGTGTAGCTCCGGCTGCCGACACAGCAGTGGCGTATATAGGATATTATATCGGAGGGGGCCCATATAATCAAGCTTAGCCCCCCCCCCCGCCCCCCAAACTTTCTTTTTTTTCGCTATTACTGTAAGACAGGTAGAAATTTTCAAATTGAATTAAAATATTGTAATTTTTGAAAAAGATAGAAAATTATGAAGTTTCAGATTCCCTCCAAAACTTTTTTCAAAATTGAAATTATTTATGCTATCTTTGATTGCCGTTGGAGGATCAAGACTCCTTTGGGAAACTTACTGAAACTTAAATTCTAAACACGCAATTTCAGACTATCTTTAGTGAAGATAAAGGAATTGAAAAGACTCGGGGCAACTCTCTGAAATATTTTGACACTGAAGCACAACTCGGGATATATTTCTTCATGATAGAGTAAAAGAAAGGAAGATGAGTTTTTTTTTTTTTTTTTTGAACTGAAGTCTCATTTAAGTTATCTTTGGGAAGTAAAAGTTCAAAGACGTTCCCCTGAAAGATTTTCGATACATAGATGCGCAATTTCGCGTTCTCTTTGAAGACGTTAAGAGACAAAAAGTGGTTAGGGATCTCCCTCCGAAAATTTTCAAAAATGAAACCTTAAGCCATCTTTACTTCAGACCATCTTTGGTAGTTCCGTTAGCAAGGACTCTCTCCCGAAATGTTTCGAAATTAATATGCTTTAAAAACATTTTTATTTAGGTTATCTTTAGTACCGTCAAGAGAAGAGGCAGGATTCGGGAGCTGTGCCTGAAATTTTGCGGCATTGAAGCTTGAAGAATGCAATTTTAAGCTCTAATTTTTGAAACTGAAGGTTCAAAATTTTACTTTTAGCAGAGGTGCCCATTACCCCCAAGAGCAAAAACTTATCATCCAAGAATTCCACGAAGATCCCTCTAAAAATGAGAGCCACACGTGAAAGAAAAATATTTTTGGAAAAAAAAAATAGAACCGACTTCAGTTGGAAATTGCTCTAAAAAGTAAAAAATAATTTTTTTCTTTGAACACCATCGAAACTACTTTTAAACATAAGTTTTGAAGTCGGCGCAAAAACGATAGGTAAAATGATATTTAACCATATTTTGCCAACATTTTTTCAAAGAAACCATTGAAAATTAAAAGCAGAATATTTGTACCATTACACGAATGTGTGGTAATCAATGAAATGAATCCATTAAAATTTATATTTATAGTTGAATTGTAGTTGCGTATGATTCTATACATTGTTTTTGCGCCGACTTCAAAACTTATGTTTAAAAGTAGTTTCGATGGTGTTCAAAGAAAAAAATTATTTTTTACTTTTTAGAGCAATTTCCAACTGAAGTCGGTTCTATTTTTTTTTCCAAAAATATTTTATTTCATTCTTTTTAGTGTAAATGCACTTAAAATAATCAAAATATAGTTAAAAAACCATGCAGCTGTTCAAAAAACTTGCAGACCTGGACTCGATCTCATTCCATCAGGAACTTCAACCCGACGCTTTTAACCACTTGACCATCGGGTCGCTCATTGAAGTAAGGATTTACGATAGCACATATTGTTTTTAAATAACATGAAATTTTAGTTTTTCGATCATAACTTTTTTTCTAGTGAACAAATATCGTCATATGAATACATGGTACCTAAGTTAACCATCTCCTATCGATTTAAAAAAAATCGTCCAAATCGGTTCAGTAGATCAGATGTTATGTGCGAACAAACAGACAAAAAAACATACGCTTTGAATTGAGAACCTCCTCCTTTTTTTGAAGTCGGTTAAAAATTGAAAATAAAAGTAAGTAATTTGAATTGTGGGAGAAGGAGTTAGAGTAAGACTTGGAAAATTGGTGCAAGTTTTTGCTTTTCATGGAAAATAATTTTCAACTAAAGTGGACTCTTTAGCTTTTTTCAAACACCACAAATCAAAATCTTATTTTTTAAAAATGTGTGTCACTTTAATGATCGTTCATACCCCCCCCCCCTCGCAGTGCAAAAAAACATTACACAGCAGATTTTTCCCAATAACTCAACACTCATGGTGTTTGATACATTTTATTTGTCTGCAATGTTTTTTGGTCACAACCAATATGAAAATCACAAAAAATAGTTACTTTAATTTTACCATGAATTTGACGTAAATGCAAGGTTTAAAATACAGAATTTTATAAAGGTACAAAAATTAACATAATATAATTGATTGTTTATATAATTTTTGAAAAAATAATATAGGTGCCGCAAATCAAAAACCATTTATTGCCACAATCGATTCAAAGCCCCCAAAAATGGCGCAAACGTCCATAAGAAAATTCTACAGCATCGAAGGACCCCATTGCCAATTTTAACAAAGATCCGACCAAAACTGTCATTTTGTACCATAAAAAAATATGGGGCACATTCCCATGGGAGGATGTACCTGCATAAGGACATTACAATCATTAAAATCATTAAAAAAAAAAAAAAACATGCAGCTATTCGAAAAAATCCTTGCAGACCTGGACTCGATCTCATTCCATCAGGAACTTCAACCTGACGTGCATAACCACTTGACCATCGGGTCGCTCATTGAAGTAAGGATTTACGATAGCAGATATTGTTTTAAATGGCATGAAATGTTAGTTTTTCGATCATAACTTTTTTTCTAGTGAACAGATATCGTCATATGAGTACATGGTACCTAAGTTACACCATCTCCTATCGATTTAAAAAAAAATTGTCCAAATCGGTTCAGTAGATCAGATGTTATGTACGAACAAACAAAAAAAAAGTATACGCTTTGAATTGAGAACCTCCTCCTTTTTCGAAGTCGGTTAAAAAGAAAACAGAAACTTTTAAAAACGACCCTTAAAAATAATTCAATAGCGCCGCTTACGCCATGATTCTTGATAGGAACAACTCCTTTTAAGCTTTGTCTGACAACATTTAGGATAATAAAAGGATTTAGGGACTCTTCCGGAAATTTTTGGGCATAGAGACTAATTCTGGAGTTCTCTCTTTTCAAAAAACACATTTTAGAGCTAAAGACAAGTAAGGGGGATATCAACTACCGTTAACTGTTTGAATTTTAAATCTCTAAAATGTCATTTGAAACAATGTTTGACCAAGGTAATGAAGAAGCGGGAAAAGAACTCTCTTCCGAAAATTTTTGGACATTGAAGTCTTGAAACTGCAATTAAATTACACGTTGTAAAAGCGAAATTTTAAGAACTCTTTGGACTCTTCAAGGGGGGGGGGGGTCATGAGCCTTCTTTGAATTCATGCTTGACGGATATAAGGGCCTCGACTTCCTACCTTAAACCCGCCACTGAGAAGGCACTCTATTCTTTAATTTCACCACTGGTAAAGAGATTGAAAATTACGTGCCCCTTCTAGCTCGACCGGTTTGGACTTCTACCTCTTTTCGATTTTTTTTTTTTTGGTTTCGTTCAGCTGAAAGCTTGGAAATTATTTGTGAAAAAACTAAAACCGAAAATGATTGCACTTTATTTTGAATTTCTTGCTGGGAGGAATACTTACACTTTAATTTAAATTTCTTGCCGGGGAGGAATGATTTACACTTTATTTTACATTTATTGAGTGTAGCATTACTTTAAAGACTCTTATTTCCTGACTGACTAGAAAAACAGGGGGAATGAGAAAGAGAGAAACGTAATTTGCTGACTAATAATCTACATGTGTTGAATATTTTTCATTTAAAGATTTCTATTCAAAATGATTAGGATTTTTTCTATGCGTTTTCTAATTGAAATATCTTTATTTTCCAAGACACGTTCTTTTTTCTCTTGAGTAAATCGTAAGGGCTCCTTGACCCTCTTGGGTTGCACCGCTGCTTGGTGCCATATAACGAATTATTATTAGCAATAATTATTTATTTATTTATGTATTTCAAGCTAAAAGTATGTAAATAATTTAAGAGTAAACTTAAACCGAATAATAATAACTACCTTTATAAAAAAAAAAAAAAAATCCGAATTTTTTTTAGGGGGGGGGGGCACAGGAGGAAAAACCCTCTGGAGCCCTTCCTTGTGTACACCTTTGAAAACAATGTTAATTGAGAGTGGGCTTTTTTTCTTAAGATTTTTTTTTTTTTTTGAGCAAACACGAACCGAACACCTACTTTTGAAAAAAATCTTTCTCGATTTCGGGGGGGGGGGGGGGCCTTGGCCCTCCCCCCCACCCTCTTAAATACGCCCTTACGACACAGATATAATTTCCTCTCTTCTTTAAAATATCCTTCCTTTCAATCGCCTCTTGAATTTGGGACTTTTCTCTCAGCTTTTTATACGCTTGTTCGCTTCGTGGCGAAAACTCTTTTTCTCTTCTTGTTTACATTTCCACCTGCATGACTGGACGACCTATGGAAAACAACCCTTGATCATTTTCACAGAACGTCCAAAACCGCAAAGAAATAGCCTATAATTTGGATTAAATCTTGCGAAACCGCATCAGCTGTTCCGAGTTGTTTAATGTAATTATTTGTATTTTCCCTTTCTTTCTGTTCTGTTTTTTAGCCAAACCAAGTTGAACAGGTGTTTCTCAACTCGTATGGGAAACGCTGGTTTTTACCATTCTTCGATATCCCGGGAAAAATTCGAAATGACGGGCCTGTTTAGAAGGGGTTATTTTTTTCGCCACATACTTGGTGCATTTTTTCCGGTCTTCACCAGTTAGCGGTTTTTTCTCACTGAGATGGTTAATGTTAGTTTTGGACGGAAAATATCCAGATTGGATGTAAATAGTTACGGAGGAAAAATATTGCAATCTGCTTTGCTTCTGACAATTTTGAAATGCTACTTTTAACGAAACAATTACTGTCCGTCCGTGAAAGATGCGCCTAGAACTCGTGAACAGTTTTACTTAAAAAAGGGTAGATAGGTTGTGGGTGATAACTTTTTGAAGTTTTCAATCTAAAACTTGCATTTGCTATATCCTTTTGACATATTCAATTAAGCTATATATATATAATGTAAGTTACCATAAAATTCAATAGATGTCGCTGGACAATCATCACCGTTTTTATCCCATGAATTTTGATCAAATGCCTGTATAAGCAACGGCTCTTAAAACATTAATGCCTAGCGTTCCTTTTTAGGGACGGTCCAAAAAAGGGTCTGAAGTTCCCCAAAATGCACATTTCAACCAAATAATAGTGTTCAATTAGTACCTTGGTATTGTTTCAATTCGTTATTAACAGATTGCAGCACATAACCATTGTAAAGTGTGTTCTATAGCAGTTTTAATATGAACTTTATCAAAAAAGACATCGTTCACAATCTCAAGAAAAAGAGCTAAGTTTTCAAAGTTATTCCCAGTTTATGTTAATTGCTGATTTTATTTCTTCTTATAAAATATCTTTTTAAATATTATAACGTAGGCAGAAAAAAATTTTAGTAAAAAAAGTGTGTACCCTTTGTGGTCTATCGTAACTTTTAAGGGACGATTTTTCTTTCCTTAATAAAAAAAATATTTTTTACATAATATTTTTTTATTATTTTTCCTGTCCATTAAACACTGTAACCAGTATACAAAATACCTTTGGAAAAAGAAAGGCAGGCATTAACGGGTTAAATACTAATTAGTATTTAGGAGGTGTTGGTATAAGATGCTACCTAGTGAACCCTTGGTTTAACTTCCAATTTTGCGAGAAGTAAAAAAAGTGGGTGGCCAAATTTTTAAAGGCATTTCTCTAATTACTAGTTTTGGCTCACTTTTGGAAGTAAATAAACCACTATAAGTGTTTTTCATTCTGCATTGTAACTGGTATACTTATTATTGTTTTTACAAGTGGGAACAATACCAGCCTGCGTCAGGACCGCATTTAGGGGTGGGTGTCAATTGCCCCCCCCCCTCCCGACTTTGAAAAATCAATGTATTTACATATAAGTGGACGCGTTTTTTTTTTGTTTTTTCCGATGAAATTGCATTGTGTTTGGACCATTTGCCCCCCCCCCCCCCTGGAAAAACTTGAGACGACAATGGCCTGCGTCACTATACAAAGAGGGAGATTGTTTCTCTTGGTGCCTGCTACTGTCAATACCTAATTTTTACTTTTTGCTAATAAAGAAATTTTGTTACAATTTGTGGTTGAATTTCAGTATTAAATCAATATTTTAACGTGATGCTGTCAATACGTTTTTTTTTTTCAGGAGAATAAGGCTTCAGACGTGTCTCCTTGAAATGCAAGGAAATACAAGCATTGCTACTGCCCTCAGCCTACCTGCAGATAAAAACGTTTATTTTAACGATATATTTAAAAATATTTAAATTGAAAGCGGTTAATTGTTTTATTGTAGTAGTATTGAAATTAAAGTGTTGTACTACATATTACATTACTGTTTTGAAAAGTCATTTCATTCAACTTTTTTTGGTACGCTACTTTTTTTTCTGTCAATACTTGGCCTATTCATGTAATGAAATTGTACTATTTGTAATTTAGATGTAGTTTTTTACTCGTAGAATTTTCGGTAATTTTTGTTTAAATTCCTGATAATAATATTCGAGCTATCGAGGTTTCACCATTTTTTTTTTTTTTGTTATTTGCTTACATAGGCGGCTCTCAGCAGGGGCCCTCACTTCCAAAATAAAGGGCTTCGCCCCCTCAATTTTCACGATTAAAAACTGATGATCCAGAGAAAAATTATTTTTTACTCAGTGGATTGATTAATTTCAATAAGATAAAAGCTGAAAATTCCAAAGTTTCGGACTTTTCTCATGTTAAATAATGATAAACAACCAGCCTGGTTGATTTTTGAGACCATATTTCGCATTTTTTAGAGGTCATTTATTAGTTATGATAAAATCCAATTTTATAGCAAAAAAAAAAGGAAAAAAAAAGAAAAATTTTCGAGGTGCTGCCTCCTACCCCCTACCCCACATTTTGGCACCCCCCTCGAACCCGCATTACTCTTGACCCCCCACTTTTTTGATACACGAGCCGCCTATGTTTGCTTACTTATTTATATGTATAAACAGACGTAATCGGTTCTTCAGAAAGCCCGCCTGAAGATGGTGGAATCATTTGCTTATAATGGTGCATGTGCTTATGGTTCCTGCACTGCCCCAAGTAGCACACTTCATTTTTTAAAGGTTGTAAAATGGTTATTAACGTTGTGACAACGGATTAAAAACGTTTATAAAACGTTTTTTGTGCTACCTGGGTGCCTTGCATCCTCTTGTCAGCTTTCATCCTGCACTGCCCCAAGTAGCACACTTCATTTTTTAAAGGTTGTAAAATGGTTATTAACGTTGTGACAACGGATTAAAAACGTTTATAAAACGTTTTTTGTGCTACCTGGGTGCCTTGCATCCTCTTGTCAGCTTTCATAGGTAGAAACATTAATATTTTTCGGGAATTTTCTGTTTCAGTATTTGCTGTTTGTCTTTAAAATGAATTTATTTAGTATAAAAATTATTTTTAAAAAATATCAAGTATTTTTTTTCAAATTAAAATGATCCATCTCTCCAACACCACCCCCTTGCACTCCCTGTGGGTGGCCATGACAACAGACACAGATCAAGGTAATTTCTTTCCAATCGGCTATTTTCACTGCAAATACTGTCGTCCCCGCTTAATCGGGTAACGGATAAACGAATATCCCGCTTATACGAATTAAACCTCCCGGAACCGAACATTTTCCCATAAACACAATGTTAAAGATCCCCGCTTAATCGAATAATTTCCCCGTATAATCAAATAATATTTGTCAGCTTTTGCAAAATTTTTGCTAAGAAAAATGTCGAATAAAGTAAAAATTTTCCCACAAGACCTTGAGCAAGCAAACCACTATTGTGGACTGTTTCAGAAAATAAAAGTGAAAGGCCTGAAAACATTTTTTTTTTTTTTTGCAACACAAGTTGTAAGTTACTTTTTTATGATTTTTATATGACCGTAAAATATTTATACTAAATTATTATACTATTTTTTTGTTTAATTTGCTTATTTCAAAATCTTTTTAATAGCTATTTTTTTGTTATTATTACGTTTTAAGACAAAAGTTGTCAAAATGGAAAGGTAAATAAATGTTCCCGCTTAATCATATACCTCGCTTAATCGAATACAATTTCTTGGAACCGACAGTATTTGTTTAAGCGGGGCCGACAGTACATGTTTTGCAACGCATTATCACCGTTTTGCAACCAAAAATGAAATGAGTTTTACTGCTTAGGGGCGGACTACCTGAAGAACACTGGCCAGCTTTGACTCATTTGCTTTTTTGTTAATGTTGCGAAACGTTAAAAAAAAAAAGGAGAGCACAATATAGCGTTGGTTTCAAAAATAAAATTTTATCTCTTAAAAATAATCTCACTATTTCTCTACCAGAAAAAAAAAAAAACGCTTTTCTTTTCTCCTGTCCTCTATTCTTCTGAGATTGTGATTTCTCTGCTCAATTTTTTTTTATTTTATTTTTTTATTTTTTTTTATAGAGGACCCCACATTACGCGTAACTTTCTCGCCTCGTATTTATAAACTGACCGAATGATTTGAATTTCTGCATGATGGCTTCTGCTCTAACTATAATTATGGAGTGCGTTCCCCCTCTTTGTTTGCGTTAGGATTCAATTTCAAAGCAGCAGCATTCTTCCGATTCGAGAAAAGGGGAGGAGCCGAGGGGTTTATATTTTTCTCTTAAAAAAATATAAACGAATTCGCCATGAGAAAGACTAACTTAATGTAAACATCCAAACTACTGTTTTTTTTTAACCACCAAAAAGGGTAATACCGGTTTTAAACGTAAATTCAAACTTCGACACTCACTTAGTCCAGTGTGAGCCAGGAGAGGATAAAGGATTGAGTTTTGATGCTCCAACAACAAAGAGCCTTGCAATTTCTCGTTGTTGTTGCTGTTGTGACTTGCTCTGCATATATTTGAGAAATATTGGTTATTGGTTATCTGCATATATTTGAGAATTTTTGGTTATTAGCTATTGGAACTTTTGTTATCTGCATATATTTGGGACCTTTTGATTATAGGTTATTTTAACTTTTGTTTATCTGCACACATTTGAGAGCTTTTGATTATTGGTTATTGGAACTTTTGGTTATCTGCATACATTTGAGAATTTCAATTGGATATTCCATAGAATGTGAGTAAGTGTTTATGATTTCTTTCTTTTACAAGATAATATTTATAAAATCAAGTTTGAAAAGTTTAATCAGAAGAACTAGTTATTTAAGTAAATCTTCGTTGATCCGGATCCCGTTAAACAGGACTCTGCTTGATCCAGACAGCCATTTAGATGTACATATTGTATAAACAAAAGCCGAGTTCGTGCAATCATGTATTTTTGAAGGTTAATGTATGTGTGTAGTTTCATCTTTTGCAGTTTTACACTTCATTCTCTTGAATTCAAAATGCAATTTTTACTCTCCCATTTTTAAATTAATCTCACTAATTAAAGCATTAATTTTTGTTTTGCACTGGTAGTACCAGAAAAGAAGACATATCTAAATTTTTTGATTGAAATAAGTAATTTGAAGTATTATTTATAATATTAACTCGCGAGAGTTCGCGCGGGGTCGAAAACGACCCCAACCAATTTTGTTTCAATTTCTTGGAATTTCATAGCCAGATAAGGAAACCATCTTTTGGGTAGCTCCAATTGTGTCCTTGATCGACGTGCGGGTGTGTGGTTCGAATTTTCCTAAACCCATTCCATTCTTGCAAAAAAGGGGGTCTTTTGCGAGCACTGGGGTCGTTTTTGGACCCCGCGCGAGCGCTCGTGTGAGAAATAACAGCGCGAGTTCTCGCGTGTTAAAAGCATGTTCTACAGTTAAGTTGATGTTTACAAAAAACCAACTCATATGATCAAATATAAAATCACAGAACAATTTAACTAGAAATTAGCTGCTATTTACATTTTAAAAATATCGAAGTTAGGTGGAATTTGTTAGATTCATGTACATGCATTCTTTCTTATTTACCATTCGGTATTTATATTTTACATAAAATATTTAACACGTTCAATTTTGGAACTGTTTACTTCAAAAGGAATTAAATTAAAAATAAGCTTTTTCGTTTAAGTGACAAATTTAATCGAAATTTAATATCTTACATAAAAAGTGGATGTGCAAGGAGTGGGCAGTCTCCTCACATTTTGTTTGATTAAAAATAAATAAAAATTCAGCTTCAAGTTACTCTTTGTTAATTCTCAGCATGTTTTATTGTTTTTGAATGTTATTAATAATGAAAATAGGCTATGTTTTGTCAACATATCAATAAATTTAACAAGAACTGAAATTTTATACTTATACGTAATAAATAAAACAGGGTTTTTAAAAAAATAGTAGTCGTCTGGTAGATGTAAAATTCTTTTTTTTTTTTTTTTTAATTTCAAATGTTTAAAGAAAGTCATATCTTACAAGCTTAAATTTTAAAACAACTAAAGTTGTTTAGATAATTATTAACTAAATGTAATTTAATTGAACTGATTTATTTCATAAGAACTTTCAAGTTGCATAGAATATGCTGTTAAGAGGGTTCAATACACCCAATCATTTAAGGGACACTTCTATTTAAAGTACACATTTTCTGGTCCCAATCCCATCTAGCTAAGATTTACAATCACGCTTTTCCCTCTTAGCACTTTGTTCATATGGGTTCAGCTCCCTTGAATAGTGCACCGCCTATCACAAACATTTTGTAGAAAATTGGAAATGTGATCACACCGATTTTTACATTGCAATTCATCGTGAATTGCATAGCGTGAAGAAATCTGTATTACTTACTTGTAATAATTTCTACAAGTTACAAAACTTTGATTCTACCAAATTTTTGATTGAATTTTAATTCTTGAAATATTATTTTTTCCAATTTGAATAATGATATAAGCTTTTGTAGTATGTTTGTTTCAATAATTAAACTTAAATGTTAATCGTTTACAATTACTACGAGATTACCCTGAGTTAAGTAACCGGTATGCATCATTTCATAAACCTCTCCACAAGGGACACCTCTGTTTGAAGAACAAAAAGTCAGGTCCCATCAATGTCAATCATTGAGAGGTTGTATTGTATTCTTATTTCTTCACATTTTTTGAAACTACTGCCTATTTTTCATTACTTGCTATTATTATTTTGGTATGCGGTAGTAAAAATTAATTGAAAAATCAATACCTATGAGTAAATTTTATGAAATTATTTCTAGTACAAGTTTACTAGTAATAACGAACTCATTGAAGTTGCAATTGGAATTTTTACTCAAAGTATTGTTAAATTAAGAATAAATGTCTTACAGGTGGGTCCTACTTACCCCGTAAATTTTCCCTATAAGGGGTAAGTTAATTGCAGTCCCAATTATATTATTAAAAACTCTCCCCTAGTGTCTGGCCTTGTGTTACATCAAAAGCGGATCTAAGAAACGTTTCAAGAAAGGGGTGACACTCAGGGTGCCAGACGTCCCGGATTTCAAGGGACAGTCCCCTTTTTTGAAATATTGTCCCGCGTCCCGGGGAACTTTGATACGGGACGGCTAAAGTCCCGTATTCTGACTAGAAGCAGCATTTTACAAAACGAAACATTCTTTTCAGAAAAAAATGAAGTAAAACAAAAAATGTGAAATAGAGTGATAAGAAAATTGATTGAATTATAATATTTTCCTATTCTGAAGTAATGTTATTGTTCTATTCATTTAGAGCAGAAATTATTGTGACAATCAATTCAACAATCGTTCATTGTAAAAGTGGTGTATCTCCTTGTAAATGATTTTACTATGCCTTATTATATAAAAAGCCCTTCTCAATTTTTCAATTATAAAAGAAATATATGTGTTCAGCTACTATTAGTCACTAGATTTTTTTTTTGAATCAATCAATCTCAATTTTTTGAAATTTGCTTCGCTTCGCTTTTATATTAAAAGATGTAACTAAATGTTATTCCATTTAGCAAACAAATACGCGTTTTAAAAACATGAAGATACATAATTTTTACAATGAGCGATAAAAATATAAATTACAGTGAGTTTTATTGCATCCTAAAGACCATCAAAACTTAGAAATAATTATTGCAGCAGTAAAATCTAGTAGCAAATATGATTTAAAAAAAAAGGAATTTCCCGAGGTTATATAAGAATAATTATGTTATATTGACAAAAGTGTACAGTTTTTCCCCAAAAGATATTGAATACTGATTTTTTTAATTTGTTTTAGGTTAACTTCTTATAGTGAGTTCAAGTTGTAAGGTTTAATTCAATGTCTTCTCAATTGTAATCAAAATTTTTGTTAATGACTCATTAAAATTATTTTGCGTTCGAATTCCCCCATTGGTAAGTCTAGCTTTTTTTTAAAAGTACATACTAAACATTAGTCATCAGTAGAAGCGACTATTATATCTTTCACGCTACGACAGGCCCGTCATTTGGGACATCAGAACGGGTGGTCAATGTCCTCCCCCCTGGTTTTGGAAATTAATGCGTTTTCATATAAGTGGGCGTGGTTTTTGCTTTTTTTTGGTATAATTTGCATTGAAATTTGGCATAATCCCCCCCCCCCCCAACCGGCAAAAATTGAAATGACAAGCCTGCATCAGGAAAAAGGGGGTTAACAGCTGGGAAATACGAATTTTCACAATAATTAGTGGAAAACCTTTCCCGACCAATATTCATGACGAAAAATAACTATGCAATGGTAAAAAATGAAGTTTTTATTCATATGATCATTGTGAATTTTTTTCTTCATTTATATTTGTGAGAAGCGTTTAATATCAGTCAAGTTTGCAAAAATTCAACCGTTAGACTTCATCTCTCAATCTCCCCCCCCCCCCAAGAGCCTGTCCCGTATTTAGAGTTCTTAAATCTGGCAACCCTGGTGACACTACACATCGTGGTTTACAGCTGCTGACCTCATATCGTCGCCACCATGCTAAACTAACGAATGTGAAAAATCGCGTTTTTCAAGTTCAAATTTCACAAATAATTAAAATTTAAATGATACCTTCAAATGATAGTTTTACACTTAAGGATATCCATAAAAGTTTAAAAATTGAAAATAACCAAACACGTCAGGTAGGAATAAGTTAGGGTTGGTTCGGGTAAGTGGGCCACCCCCTTTAAAACTGAACTGCCCGTATAGTTTTTATACTTTTTTGTACTGATCATGTCAAACTGTATCACAGTGATTACTTTTGCATACATTTGTGTTTCATGAAACTTTTTTTTAGATCATATAATTTATGGCAAAAAAAAAAAAAAATCCAAACAAATTTTTTTTTTGCGAGTTCAAGCAACATTTTTCAAAGAATTGTTTTTATGTTAGTTTTGTTATTTTTTCGATGATCATCAAGTTTTCTTGTAGAGTTTAAACTTGAGTACACATTGAAATAAGAATTTTTATGCAAAGTATTATTAATAAGTGTTTAAGGGGAGGGGTCCCATTTACCCCTTGGTTTTTCGCTATTAGGATAAGTGGGCCCCCTCATAATAATGATGATTTCAAAATGAAAAGCAGTTTTGATGAAGCAATTTCTACGATGAAATGAAAGATAATTATGGAGACCTAGAAGAAATTGATGGTTTAGCTACAAAAACTGCCAAAGCTTGTAACTATGTATTTGTGAAACTTGCATCAAGGAAAACCATAAAGTATTAGGAAAGTCGAATTTTAAAATATGATACAAATGAAAAAAACACTGAAAAATTTGATAGAAAGAATAGCTACACTTTTTATTGGTTGGATGTAGGTGATGTTAGAATTATAACTGTGGATGAAATGATAACGTTTCCTTCTAAGAAATCTTCAAATAGACGCTACCATTAAGTGTTTCTATTTTTTTCCAACCTATATTTTTTTTCTCCATTTTACCAAAATTGATCTTAATCGACTCCATTATGTTGAATCAACATTAATTTATATGTAAAAGCAAAATATATTTTCTGTCATGTTTATTTAAATGTAAGTAGATATCTCATTAATGGATACATGTACAGAGAAATATTCCCTACTACAATACTGCATACTTTGTCAGGTAGGACCCATAATCCCCTTTCCAAAATATGCTCGCTTTAAATATAAATAAATTGGGGTGGCCCACTTACCCCTTCCTACGGAATAAGTGGGTCCTCCACGCCATTTTGTAAAGAATACGATGGTTAAAAATATTTAAAGCATTTTTTTTTTTCGGAAATAGTGCTGAACTTGTGTTTATTAATAATGTCCAAGATAAAATAAGTCAAAAAATTTAAGCTGTTTTGCTTTAAAACTTGTGTATCAGGCTTTAACAAGAAGTTCTGTCAAGAACTAAACGAGCCAACTTTCCCGTACATCGACATCGGCATTCTCGCATCTGATCATTATTCTCTTAATTATCTGAGACTGAAAATTATGTCAAACATACCTTTTTAGCACTTAGAGCTGATTTCGAAAAGCAAAATATGCCCCTCTCATCAGATGAAATAGACACGTAAAAAGTAATTAACGAATAAATAAAGTTTTGTCACACCTTTTAAAGAGTGTAACTGTTACAGTTCCTCCGTAGAGAAAATCCTCCACCGTTTTCAAAAAAATAAATAAATAAATAAATAAATAAAAATAATAATAATAATTAAAAAAATAAATAAATAGAAGTACAAAGATCATCCAAACACATTTTATCAAAGAAAGAAAAAAAAAGAAAAAAAAATCGTCCGTTTATAAAATGTCCGGAATTTCACTTTTAATCCGTTGCCAGTTGTTAAATATAAATAAAGAATAAAATGTTCTCGTGAATGAAAAATTTTTGTTACAAAAAAAAATCGTCTGTAAAAAAAATTAAATGATAATAATAATAATAAATAAAATAAAACAAATGAATAAATAAACAAAAAATCGTCTGCACGTTCAGTCATTTTTTTTCTGAGCCTGCATTTCCGCCATTTTCGCGGAGTCGGAATCAGAGTCCTCACAGAAGATTACTTAGAAAAGTACTTTACAAACATTATTAATCAAAACCATTTTCTTACAAAGTTAGTTTTAAGAAAATCCGACTTTAAGTTCAGGATCAACATTCAACTTAAATTCCCCGTAGACGCTAATGTAATTTTTTTTTTCTGAACGGTTCACTATTGAACGAAAAATGGTTTGAATCAAAAAGCGAAATATGGGAATGTATGGGAAAGTCTCTCCGAGATCTTTCAAACAAAAAAAAGTTTATTCCATTCGGACGGTTCACTCAAAAGTTATTAGGTGGGGAAAGGTTGCTTAAAATGTTCAATGCTGAACGAAAAATTGTTCAAATCGGAAATGTAGATACGGGAATGAAGTATTCTTGATGAGATATTTCGAACGAAAAAAAGTTTGTTCAAATCGGATTGTTCACTCAAAAGTTAGCATCGCGGGATAGGTTGTTTGAACGGTTCAAAGTTGAACCAAAAATTGTTCAAATCGAAAAATCAAATATGGGAATGAGCTGTACTCGCCGAGATCTTTCGAACAAAAAAAAGTTTATTCAATTCGGACGGTTCACTCAAAAGTTATTAGGTGGGGAAAGGTTGCCTGAATGGTTCAATGTTGAACCAAAAATGTTCAAATTGAAAATTTAAATACGGTAATAAAGTATCCTTGCCGAGATGCTTTGAACAAAAAAAAGTTTGTTTAAATCGGACTGTTCATTCAAAAGTTATTAGGGGTGACAGCTTGTTTGAACGGTTCAATGTTGAACGAAACATTGTTCAAATCGAAAATGTAGATACGGGAATGAAGTATCCTTGAAAAGATCTTTCAAACAAAAAAAAAGTTTGTTCAAATCGGACTGTTCATTCAAAAGTTAGCATCGCGGGACAGGTTGTTTGAACGGTTCAAAGTCAAAGTTGAACCAAAAATTGTTCAAATCGAAAAATCAGATATGGGAATGAGCTGTACTCGCCGAGATCTTTCCAACAAAAAAAAGTTTGTCCAAATCGGAATGTTCATTCAAAAGTTATTAGGGGGGGACAGACAGACCGACCGACAGACCGACCGACCGACCGACGCACAAATTCCCCATCTCAATACCCTACTTTCAAATTTTTAATTTTTCGATATTCATTTTACCTTTTTATTTTTTTAACTTGGCGATATTTTTTGGACTTGGCGATATTTTTTTAACTTGGCGATATATGTTTTGGTCTTGGCGATATTTTTTGGATGCATTTCGCTACTTTTAATACTTTTTTCGTCTTTCTTTTATTTTTAACGGGAAAGTAGGCTAAAAACGAACTGTTCTAAAAAGGGGGCCCACTTACCCTAACTAAACCTATGTGCAGTGTTTTGACTCTCCTGAAAAGTGCCAATTTTCGCATTCGTTAGTTTAGCATGGTGGCGAAGATATGTGTATTTTGGACTTCAATTGCGAAACGTATCCGGTAGAGAGCCCTAAACATCACTTCCCAGGTAGCAAAAAAAACGTTTAAGCGTTTTTAATCCGTTGTCACAACGTTAATAACCATTTTACAACCTTTAAAAGACGAAGTGTGCTACTTGGGTTCTGCTGGAATCAAAAATAGTCTACACTGCAAAAAATTAACTGTTGTTTTTACATTTTTACAGTATTGCGAAACGTATCCTGTAGAGAGCCCTAAACCTTACTTCCCAGGTAGCACAAAAAACGTTTAAACGTTTTATAAACGTTTTTAATCCGTTGTCACAACGTTAATAACCATTTTACAGCCTTTAAAAAACGAAGTGTGCTACTTGGGTTCTGCTGGAATCAAAAATAGTCAACACTGCAAAAAATTAACTGTTGCTTTTACATTTTTACAGTATTGCGAAATGTATCCTGTAGAGAGCCCTAAACCTCACTTCCCATTTCATTTCATACCTCCAGGGTCCCCCGTACCTACCACAGCTTCGTGGTTTAACCGGGATAGGGCCCTGAAGGGCGCTCTGTTCTTAATTTTGAACCAGAACCTAGGGTCGAGCAAACCCCAGGGCCGCCGAGAGGTTTACCGGGGCCCCGGGGCAAAGTACTGACATGCGCCCCCCCCCCCCTTCCAAAAAAAATCTTCAATACTAAGACAACTTACGTTCGGTGCAGTGAAGAAAAATAATAGTATTTCGTATTTGCTAATTTTTCTTCCAATTTTATTTTTTTGTGTGTTTTATATTTTTATAATCTGCTCGTGTGCTGTACTTAAGTATACTATGATATAAATTCGTATGAAATAAATCAAATACATAACACAAATTTACAAATAATATTCCTACTTCAATTTACTAATAACTATTAATAATTCTATCACTACTTCACTAAATTAATAATACATATTTACATAATTTACACATGTATGTGTTTTAAAATCCTTTGAAAAAAATTACATTTTTTGACTATTAAAAGCGTTATTCCTCCCTTTGAAAGTTCATTAAAACTTCCCGTTGTACACGTAAGAAATGCCTGGTAAGTACTACAGAAGATAACCCCCTAAGGCATTGGGCTACGAGCGCTCGTTGCGTTGCTGTGGACACATGTAGATGCGAGATGTTTTTGCTTTGCCTACACAAAAATGAAGTTCAGTTAACCAAAAAAACTGCCTTTTTTTTAAAAACTAGCAGCCTGGGCCTCCTCTTGGGCCGGGCCCCGGGGATTTTGCCCCTGCTGCCCCCCCCCCCTGTCGGCGGCCCTGGCAAACCCTAGGCCCAGCACCTCCAGAGGTATCGTTTCACTTGGAGGACTTTGTGACCACGACATTTTTAACGCCTCCCAGCCACCATTAATCAAGACGGTGGATCTTTGATCGGCTGGGATCGAACCCGGGTCCCTCCGGACACGAGTCCGATGCCTTACCGATCGGGCCACCACGGCCCAACCTCACTTCCCAGGTAGCACAAAAAACGTTTAAACGTTTTTATAAACGTTTTTAATCCGTTGTCACAATGTTAATAACCATTTTACAACCTTTAAAAAACGAAGTGTGCTTCTCGGGTTCTGCTGGAATCAAAAATAGTCTACACTGCAAAAAATTAACTGTTGTTTTTACATTTTTACAGTATGATATACTGGCAGCTGAGGTTCTAGTTTAAAAATGTAAAATGGACAGTAATAAACTACAAAATTGCTAATTTTACAGTTTATTATAGGTTATTACTGTGTATTTTACGTTTTGAACTGGAACTTGTGCTGCCAGTATTATACTGTAAAAACAAGTTTATTTTTTGCAGTGTAAAAATGCCTTTTTTGAACTATCCCAAGTAGCACACTTCGTTTTTTAAAGGTTGTAAAATGGTTATTAACGTTGTGACAGCGGATTAAAAACGTTTATAAAACGTTTTTTGTGCTACCTAGGTTAATATCGAAAATTTACCAGTGGTGAGTAGCTTTAGGGAAGGGCGATAGCTCCCATCGTCCATTCTTTTTTATCCGTCCCTGAGTTATGCTATGTATATTGTATAATTTTCCTATTCTATTTCAGAAGAGATGCATAATTCTACAGAATCAAAACTGATAGAGATGGAGCATTTGGGCCGAAGAATCGCAACTGCGGCAAGTCATGTGCGACGATTCACCCACGCCGAAGTCCTGATGAGCGAAGACGTTTACACCATAAGCCAGGGCATGCACCTGGTGACGAGCAGTGCAGGGGACATCATCAAAGTGGCCCGCGAGCTGGCCCTGATCACCGCCCAGAAGGCGCTGGAGCAGCTGGAGACCACGCTGCAGATGCTGGACGTGGTGGGATCCCGCATCCTAGGGGCAAGGGTCGATCGCTCGGAAGAGGATGCGGAGCTGCTCCGGCGTATGCTGGGAGAGATGGAGCGGATGCAGCTGGAGGCATTATTGGCGGTGCTCGAGATGACGAGGCTGAGGGAGATGGTGTTTGAGAGTCTTCTCGGGCATTACGAATGGCTGCGACAGCTGTGGATGTCGTGAAGCCTGTTTCGCTTCCATTTTTGAGAGTGAGTATCTTAGTTTTCTCCAGTTTGATGACAATCATTGTTTTTCTGTGAAAGTAGCCGGCCACTTTGTCTTGTGGTCACAGAAGTCTGCTCGGATGGTGCAGTTCCGTGTTCAAGTCCCGGCTCGGGCATGGATGTACTTTCTCTCTCTCCTGTCCTTGTCCTTTCTTTTGTGTAAAAGTGTCGTTGTGCCTATGAATAATTTTCTACCCTATAAACGGGTCCTTATGGCATGTGTGTACTAGGGTGGTCCAAAAAAGGCCGTTTTTCAAAAACTTTTGATTTTTGTTGGTGCTACCCTCCCATTTGGTGCCATTTAATTAAAAAATAATTATTGTGAAGTTTGAGCTCAATATTTTAATATTTAGAGGTGGCTCAACACCCTCAAAGTTCTGCGTTTTTCGATTTTAGGCTATAAATAACTGAAGCGGGGAAAAGAGTATAGTTTCATTTCAAAAACATCTATAGCATTTTATAATTTGAAAATAATTACATATTAATAAATTTTAAAGATGTATAGATGTGGTTTACCTTAGTGTGCATTACAAACTCTGATTCAACTCTGATTTACAATCATGATAAGCTCAGCAATGTTCAACGACAACTTGCAACATGAATTGTAATTATTCTTCACTGCATGTCGCTTTCCCATTATATAAACTCTTTTATAAAGGCTTTACCCTTTTCAGCATTATTATTAACAACTGAAAATCCTTTAATTAGTTATAGAGCTTTCTTAAAATCTTCCTGAAGCTCACAGATTTCTGGACCTACACGAATAAAACTGTGCAGCTCATGCTAAACTCATGCTTCCAACGAATGAAATTAACCACTTAGTAAAGTCCTCAAGTTTTATATCCATAAATTTTTTTAGCAAAATCTTATTGCGTTTTTCAGCATTTTTTTTTCATTCATTGCCTTTACCATCAGTATGTTATCATCTGTTTTAATGTAGTATGGCACTTGACTCAAAAAGAGCAATGTCCCAAGCTACTTGGATAAATATTAAAGATGGTTGACTAATCTTTCTGTTGTAATTTTACGTATGTCTTCATCATTTTTTTCTATACTTCAATAAAGATTTCATTAATTTGCAACTGTTTTACGGAGCATTTTGAGGCAATGAAGCTGCCATCTAACGCCTTCAAATACACAGGGTTATAAAAATATGCACATCTTTTGCAATCCTTTCTGTTCTATGGATGTGAAGGTGAACTGACTACTAAATATCCATATTTTAAAACAATACAAAATTTTGGCGTTCCATTTAGCATGATTCATAGCACCATTTGCAATGAACTTTATTCCAACGGGGTTTTACCAAGAAATATTAAGCTTAGTTCCAGACATTCTCGATAGTCACCTCTTGCTTGCTTGACTGTAGCTTTCTTTCAGCAAATGCTATTTTGCCATCCATTACATCAGTCACTTGTGCTAAAATGTCCTTATTTTTTTATTCCAATAATGGTATGTCTATTCCTATTCTGGCAAAATTTTGTACATTCTCCTTGTATTTGTTAAAGATTCTCTTTTAGTTTTCTTCAAGTCAATATGGCTGTGAAGAAACAAAGCCGATGCTATACGAATTGAAGTTAGTTTAATACCAGTTATTTAATTTATGGTAGAACCAAGAAGATAAATGTCTGATTTTTATCTTGTTGATATAGTTGTTATGCTTACTTGTTTCAAAATGAAGACACTTACGAGCTTCAAAAATATTTCCTATATTTGCAAATTGCTATACTAATTGCGATGACACCAAAACAAGTATGATAATACATGATGGACTCAATTAGTTATGAATGTATTCAGTGGTTAAAGTTAAGAATATGAACACAAATGACAAAACAACGGAGAATTTATTCAATTACTGTCGTCCCTGCTTAATCCGGTAATGGATAAATGAATATCCTGCTCATACGAATAAAATATCCTTGAACCATGTCATAGACGCAATGTTAAAAGTCCCAGCTTAAACGAACACCCTATTTAATCGAATAACATTTCTTGGAACCGACAGTATTCGTTTAAACTGGGCCGACAGTGCTAGTTTACAGAATATATTTCATGTATTTATATTTAAAAAAAATACTTTTATTTTACAGCATAAATTACGTGGCTACTGTTAAGTCTGTATATAAAATGGCAATTCCATAATGCAATCATCATCCTTTCATAAAATTAGCTATTGTTTTTTTCCTTAGTTTGGTTGGGTGTTAGTACGTGCTCTATTCCACAATGATACAAACTTCATCTGCGTTGAGCCACCTTTTAATATTGTCGAAATGTTTTCAAATTTTGTCTGATTTATTTTTTCATGCATTGAAACCAAATGGGAGGGTAGCACTCAGAAAATTTTCACCTTCGAAATTTTGCACCACCCTAGTGTGTACTGTGGAATTTTAACTCCACACCAAATGATACAGTTGGAAAAGCGAAGCAGAGCACCCCAAATTGCCAGCCTAGCTGGCCCAAGACGACAACAACAACTACTAAAAGTTTGAATTCAGCTAACCAAGAAATCACACTATAGTGGAAAATGAATTTTTTTTAAAATAAGTTGCAATCAAAAGGGCATTGTAAAACGGGTTTCCAGACGTGTACACTTTTGCCCTCGTGTCTCCCTTACCGAGATATTAAGTCTTAAAGTCTACCGAAAGTTTAAAGAAAAGTCGCCAAACTTAGTGAGTTTTAGTGAATAATAGAGGATATCTTTCACGCGATTTATAGACAGACACCACGGCTTTGAGCGGGGAGGGGAGCTCGTGAAATTGGGATAGTTTCTGACAAGGAAGAGATAGGAGGAGTAAACCAGAAGTGTGACAGCACGCCTTTTTATCGAATATGTTAATTGAAAAATAGTGTGATATGTGACAAGGAGGAAGGTAAGGTAAAATGTGACATTTTGGGATAAAGATGGGAAAGGGTCGAAAATGTGACAAGTGTGATCTATCGACTTTCCCCGAGGGGAATTTTCACGAATAGGTCCACCAATTGAAAGTGTTCCAAGAGTGTTTTATAAGTAATCAATACATATTTTTAATACGCTTTTATTAGTTTCACATGTGGGTTTGTTTGTATGTATTTATGTATGTAACTCTGAATAAAAGATAAAATGCACGTACGTTGCAAATATAAAAGTAACAAATTTAATACTAGAATTAATACTAAAGGCTAAACTATATTACATGTTGATGTATTACAAATGTTTCAGTTTTTTGTGTATATGTAACTCTGAATAGAAGATAAAATTCACGTACTTTGCAAATCTAAAAGTAACAAATTTAATACTATTATTAATACTAAAGGCTAAACTATATTACATGTTGATGTATTATTAGTGCATCTAAAAGCGTATTTTTTAGACTTTTAAAACTAATTTAAAGATTATTAAAGCACACACGTAGACATAAATTCATTGTTTCAAAAAAAAAAAAAAAAAAAAGACAGGGAATTGGCTTTCATTTTGAAAGTGAGTATCTTTGTTTTTCAGCCTAATGAGTCGTTGGTTAAATTTGAAAGATTGTCTGCGGATAAGTATAAACCAGTTAAATTATATCTATTTCTCAAAATTCCTACCTCTGAAGGTGGGATTATGGATCTCAAAAGGTTTTGACCAAATACACTTAGGGCCCTGCTCCACATTCACGTAAAGCAGAAAAATAAAGCAGAAGAGTAAAATGGAGCAAATAGTGTTCCTATGGAAAATACCCGGATTTTCGGTTTCTGCTTTAGTTTTCGGTCGCGTTTTACGCTGATGTGGAGCAGGGCCATTACTTTATATTCACTTTTTGTTGAGATCAAGTGGTTTTTTATATATTGTCGTTAAGTCATTGGTTAAAGCAGCTTTTAAACATACACATTTTTTTTAATCATTTTTTATCAAAAGTGGACGTAACAGGTTTTGATCCTAAATCACTCAAATAATGTCGCACGATTTTTAAACAAATTTTACCCTCCTTACCAAAAAAAAAAAAAGGTGTTTATATTATTAAAGAGTTTAATAGGAAAATAATACACATTGAAGACCGATAACACTTTTTTTGTGGCAAGTTGTAGAAAAACATTGCCGAATTTATACCTATAGCAAAAAGAGTTTGGAAGGCAATATCACAAGCACATCCTCAGTTATATAAAGATCATTGTTGTATTATAAGTTTCAACTTACAAAATGCTAGAGATTTCAGTGGAGTAAAATTGTGTTATTACTCTAGCATGATATTTGTCCTTTTCTGTATGTATTGCATAAAATAACAAAATACCCGACTTTGAGTGTCTTGAGATACCTTTAAAGGTTAAAATAAAGAGTTAAAACTACCCAATAATTATTTTTTACATGGATGGAACATGGAACCAAATAGGAGGGTAGGACCACACAGTAAAAAGCAAACATTTTTTAAAAAATTCCTTTTTTGGACTACCCTAACGCGTAATGGAAGAAGTTTGAATAGCATAAATACATGCTGGAATTTAAATGCATGCTTTTCCCTCTTAGCAATTTATTTAAGTAGGCTCAGGGCCGACAGATAATGCTCGGCACTTGAGCCACTTAGTATAAAAAGCTTGAAACGTAAAAACTGACAGTAATTTACATTGTATTTCGTTGTAAATTACATGACATCCGCAAATCCATGTAGCTAAGTACACAAAAATTATTTCTGTGTGCTGCAAAACCTTGTGATCACCGAATTTGATTAAACTTTTATTCCAATAATAAATTTAAAAAATTGCATAAGTGAGAACTTTATTTAGCATGTAAAATTTTTTTTCGGTATTTAATCTTAAATGTTAATAGTTTACGTTTATTATGAAACTATCAATATTTAATTTTTACATCATACATCAAGTCAATAACCTCCGAAAAAGGGAGACTGATATTAAAGGTACAAACTTTCCAGTTCCTTTAGCGTCCCTTACTGAAAGGTGTATTGAATCAGTGCATCCTGATTCAATACGCACCATACATGAAGTCAAATACCTTCGAAAAAGGGACACTGCTACGTAAGAGAAAATTACCAGTTCCTTTAGAGTCCCTCATTGAAAGGTTCTACGGTATTTCTAAACATTTAATTTTGCTTTTATTTGTTACAGGTTCCAAAGATTCAAGTTCCTTCTCTTCTCGTCATTCCAGTGATATTCCAAATTAAAACACAGTTGCATTCTTCAATAATTTGGTCGCTTCAATAATTTTCAAGTCAGAGACTCTCAAACTTTTTCAAATCGTTCCACCCTTCGAAGAATTCGAGCTTTCTCAGGATATCCTAGTCGCTTGTCTCTATGAAACACATAGATCTACAGGTAGATGAACATCATGTTCTCATACTTTTGTTAGAAAAACTAGAAAGTATGTAGTAACAGAGTTCCTCTATTTATTGTCAGTTCATTGAAACAAGGCATTATTAGGGATCAGCATCACTCTTTCGATGTTTTTTAAAATTATTATTATTGAAGAAAAATAGCTGAAACAAGTGAGATTTTGATCTCTAATCACTGCAATTTTTGTTCTCAATAAGTACAAAGGTTTGAAACTCTGGACTAAAGGTGCTACATCGACGATAAAACATCTATGTTAAAAGTTAAAAAATCGATTTCATCTGAGTAATAGGGTATTTACATCGACCAAAAAGCATCGATGTTTTGAAGCATCGAATTTTTTTATTGATATGATTTGAGCATAATGAAATCTAAAAAATGCATCTATATCAGAAAAATAATTCATAGCCCGTATTTATTAATTTACAATCAACATTTTTAAGCTATCTAAAAAAAGTCTTAATAATGATAGATATACTGATGGGACATACCATGGTAACTTACGTTACTTATTGACCAATTCTTTGGCATTTAGCACCTCTGTGTAAACAAATAATGTTATATAAACCTTGTACAAAAGTGATTTATGAAAATAGCAATCAAATGCGAAATTAAAATGCAAAAATCTTTGATGCATTTAAATTTTACAAAATTTAGCAGCCAAAAACAATACAGTAACTTACGTTACACAAAAATCTCTCTTTGTGCAACGTAAGTTACTGTTTTATTTTTGGCTGCTAAATTTTGTAAAATTTAAATGCATCAAAGATTTTTGCATTTTAATTTCGCATTTGATTGCCATTTTCATAAATCACTTTTGTATACAAGGTTTATAAAACATTTTTTGTTTGCACAGAGGTGCTAAATGCCAAAGAATTGGTCAAAATGTAACGTAAACGGAATGAGTATGTGATGTATGTTTTAAAACAAAACATTGAATTATCGATACAAATATCTGCACACAACAATTTTTAATTTTTCATCAGCATAGTATGAAAACTAATGAGCTAATGCGAACTAAGGAGAAAATTTGG